>OOFG01110606.1:0-10204 GCA_900323295.1 Molva molva
CCAGCGCCCCGCCGTACTTCACACACTCCTTCTTACTCAGGAAACCCCACTCCATGTCTGTCAGGTTGTACTGCAGAGACGAGGAGAGAGAGAGAGAGAGAGAGAGAGAGAGAGAGAGAGAGAGAGAGAGAGAGAGAGAGAGAGCGCGCACTGGCGAAACACACCACCATGACCACCAGAGCATGACAGCGTTGCTGTAAAAACATCTAAACAAAGCCCAGTTCTCTCAGGGTATAAAAGTCTGGCCCCTGTCGCACCCTGGTTGATCTGCCTTTGAACCCCATCGCCTTCCCCCCCCAAAAATAAATAATTTATTTCTAATGGTGTATTTCTTTCTTCTCTCAATGTATGTTATTATCAATGGCTTTGGCCTCAGAATTATTTTTATGGGAAAATGCCCCCCCCCCGATTCAATCTTGGACAAAGGACTGGATATTTCTTGGAGTTGATTAGTGTTTAAGATTGGCTTACATGACGACAAAATGTTGAAAAGATGCTCAGTAAAAAATAAATGTAACGTTAAGATGGTGAGAATTGAGTATGGTTAGCAGAGCAGACTAAAACAAAGAAACTAAAGACTTTGCCAACTCTATCGTATTATATTTATATTTGCCAGACAGAAAGAGAGGGAAAGAGAAAGAGGGAGAATGAATACTGGAGGCAGAGCTATGGCTGAAGAACATTTTTGAAAGTTTTGAGTAAGCGATTGTTCGGCACATAATTCAGTTGTTGTTCTTCGAAAACCCACACTCTGTTGTGGCAGAAAACAACAGAGCGAGAATGGTTTCCACTGCTTTCCAAGAGTTGAATACATTTGTGTTTTGTGTTTGTGGAAAGAATGGATTTGGACTGGACTCGAAAAAAAGATTCTAAAGCACTTAATCTGCAGGAAAAATATGTTTAAAGACGAAGATGCTTATTTTGTGTAACTGGGAAAATTGCCTTGCCTCTCTGTCCTGTGACCATTTGTATTATGCTCCAATGAACAAAAGAGATGAGCAAGCACTACTTGAGGGCTAGATCTAGGTCTTTTGAATCAAATAGAGCTATATAAACTTAAAGTTACTCCACCTACCTACAGATAACCACCTGTATTTACACCTCCCTTTCTCTACCTGTCTCTCGTAACATTTCTCATTCGCACCCTCTACCTCCCTGTCTCCTCTTTACAAACTATGTACATGAACATCCACATGTACATCCACCCAGAGCTCCATGTTGCTGGTGCTTCTAAACGAAACAGGTAGACATGTGGTGGTTACAGCAAACAGCTGTCAGAGCGCAGAACATAGCATCAACCTATCTGTATATATCGGTGAATGACTGTGGTACCAGGTCCAGTCCGTACCGTCCACAGAGTCATCCAGTTCAGCTTCCAATAGGGCAGCATTTGGAGCCATTATAAAAATGAATGGCAGGTTAATAGTTGGGGGTCTTGTTGGGCTTTTGGAGACAGGGATTAGAGTCAAGTGGAGTTAAGGATGTAAGGGTCCAGTCTGATAGGATCAATGCTATCACTGATGGAGCCTGAAGCCCTGATGACACCCTCCTACCCCACTCTTCCTCCGTCTGACTATTTGATCTAGCTTATTTATTTTTCCTCTTCCAACCCCAACCCATGAATCAGAACCAAGACATACAGGAATTAAATGTGTTTTTAGCCGTTGCTATTGACTGGCCAGTTGCTATCCAGGACAGTAGCTATATACAGGACAGTAGCTATAGACAGGAGAGTAGCTATATACAGGAAAGTAGCTATAGACAGGACAGTAGCTATAGACAGGACAGTAGCTATAGGCAGGACAGTAGCTATAGACAGGACAGTAGCTATAGACAGGACAGTAGCTATAGGCAGGACAGTAGCTATAGACAGGACAGTAGCTATAGACAGGACAGTAGCTATAGGCAGGACAGTAGCTATAGACAGGACAGTTGCTATCCAGGACAGTAGCTATAGACAGGACAGTTGCTATCCAGGACAGTAGCTATAGACACGACATTTGCTATAGACAGGACAGTAGCTATAGACAGGACAGTTGCTATCCAGGACAGTAGCTATATACAGGACAGTAGCTATAGACAGGACAGTTGCTATCCAAGACAGTAGCTATAGACAGGACAGTTGCTATAGAGAGGACAGGAGCTATAGACAGGACAGTAGCTATAGATAGGACAGTTGCTATAGACAGGACAATTGCTATCCAGGACAGTATATATATACAGGACAGTTGCTATAGACAGGACAGTTGCTATAGACAGGACAGTATCTATATACAGGAAAGTAGTTATAGACAGGACAGTAGCTATAGACGGGACAGTTGCTATCCAGGGCAGTTGCTATCCAGGACAGTAGCTATAGACAGGACAGTTGCTATCCAGGACAGTATCTATATACATGACAGTTGCTATAGACAGGACAGTAGCTATAGACAGGACAGTTGCTGTCCAGGACAGTATCTATATACAGGACAGTTGCTATCCAGGACAGAAGCTATAGACAGGACAGTAGCTATAGAGAGGACAGTAGCTATAGACAGGACAGTTGCTATCCAGTAAAGTTTCTATATACAGGAAAGTAGTTATAGACAGGACAGTAGCTATAGACAGGACAGTTGCTATCCAGGGCAGTTGCTATCCAGGGCAGTAGCTATAGACAGGACAGTAGCTATAGACAGGACAGTATCTATATACAGGACAGTTGCTATAGACAGGACAGTTGTTATCCAGGACAATAGCTATAGACAGGAAACTAGCTATATACAGGACAGTAGCTATAGAGAGGACAGTAGCTATAGACAGGACAGTTGCTACAGAAAGGACAGTAGCTATAGACAGGACAGTTGCTATCCATGAAAGTATCTATATACAGGAAAGTAGTTATAGACAGGACAGTAGCTATAGACAGGACAGTTGCTATCCAGGACAGTTGCTATCCAGGACAGTAGCTATAGAGGGGACAGTAGCTATCCAGGACAGTTGCTATCCAGGACAGTAGCTATAGACAGGACAGTAGCTATAGAGGGGACATTAGCTATCCAGGACAGTAGCTATAGACAGGACAGTAGCTATAGAGGGGACATTAGCTATAGACAGGACAGTTGCTATCCAGGACAGTATCTATATACAGGACAGTTGCTATAGACAGGACAGTTGTTATCCAGGACAATAGCTATAGACAGGACAGTAGCTATAGACAGGACAGTTGCTACAGACAGGACAGTAGCTATAGACAGGACAGTTGCTATCCAGGACAGTTGCTATCCAGGACAGCAGCTATAGACAGGACAGTAGCTATAGACACGTCAGTTGGTATAGACAGGACAGTAGCTATAGACAGGACAGTAGCTATAGACAGGACAGTTGCTATCCAGGACAGTAGCTATAGGCACGTCAGTTGGTATAGACAGGACAGTAGTTATAGACTGGACAGTAGCTATAGACACGTCAGTTGCTATAGACAGGACAGTAGCTATATACAGGACAGTTGCTTTCCAGGAAAGTAGCTATAGACAGGACAGTAGCTATAGACAGGACAGTAGCTATTGACAGGACAATTGCTATAGACAGGACAATTGCAATCCAGGACAGTAGCTATAGACAGGACAGCAGTTATAGACAGGACAGTAGCTATAGACAGGACAGTAGCTATAGACAGGACAGTAGCTATAGACAGGACAGTAGCTATAGACAGGACAGTAGCTATAGGCAGGACAGTAGCTATAGACAGGACAGTAGCTATAGACAGGACTATCTACAAGCATCAACAAACATGTGCAAACAACAAAACAATGAGCAATCAATACTGATTCAAAAGGCGCTACGGTGCAGCAGTGGTACAAACAGACTCAACCCAGCAGAGCTGAAAGAACCCTTCTCTAACCTGACCAGATGAACATTACTGTGCAGGTTTCAATAGACAAAGAGCAGAGTTCACCCGCTAGTAAACAATTTTCCCCAGGCACCTCCCCGCTTGTACTTACTGTCTTAATCTTTACAAAGATCCATAATACTCGTCTATCTAAATAAATTTAGATAGACAATAATATCCCCCCTCTTAATACAATATCTCGCTTTGGCCCCAACTGACGACTGGAGATCAGTAATTGGAATGCTGGTCCAATCGATCCGAATTACAATGACCACCAAGACCGTCTTTCCTTAGGGCTTCAGTTGAGATACTTTCAGCTGGAGAAAACAATGCCATTGTCCATTGTACAATTCCAAGTTGCTTGCGAAAGCTATGCTGTCCAATCTCCCAGAAGACCAATCACCAAGGGGGAGGTTATTGGCAGGGAGGGCCCACTGATATGTTCAGGGCTGGATAGCACACTACAGATGATGACTGGGCACACGTCTTTGCTAAATATATCAGAATCAACGTTTTGTAGATAATGATTAAGAAAGGTTTTACAATAGGTCTCCTTTAAAAATGGGGGTCTTATATAATTTAGGTCAGGAGTTGGCATTTGAATTGAGAGCACTTCATTAATATATTGTTAAGAGTAGTTAAAGAAAACTAACAACTCTATTTCTGTGTCTCTCACAGGATTCAAATGTACTCATTCAGCAGATGCTTACATCCAAGGCGACTTACTAGTGAGGCTGAGAACAAGCAAAGCATACAATCAAATTGAAGTAATAACGAAAAAAATGAAGTGCTGCACAACTTTGCCTCTGAAAAAAAAACATGTAGCAATACAAATAGCTCCAACTCAGAGATCCAGAGTAACTAGAGTTCAACAAAGTGTGTCTAACTTTCACATCAAATTCAATGTCAGTTTGTCACTAAGTCGCAGTGACTTAGTGACAGCGAGATAGTGATGATGGTGGTGGTGGAGGTATTAGTGGTGGTCATGGTGCTGGTGGTGATTATGGGTGTGGAGGTGGTGGAGATAGCGATGATGATGGTGGTGGTGGAGGTATAAGTGGTGGTCATGGTGCTGGTGGGGATGATGGAAGAGGTGGTGGAGTCCATCCGTGTGCAACGCACATCATGGGGTTAGAAAGCTAGCTCTTCCTCCAACTGCAAGCTGCTCGCTGTCAATCAATCAATCAATCAATAAAAGGTGCAAATGTAGATATGAGAACCCAGCATGTTTTCTTTGACAGTGCTGGCTCCCCCCCCTATGTTTTAACACCACCCAGCTCCACCAAGATTAAGCCAACACAGCCCTTGGATTCAAAATGGCCTCCTCGAACTGAGGAAACGGGCTTGTGCATATGTGAGTACTAAAAAAACACATCTGAGATCTGAGCATTAATTCCCAAGATTTGCTGAAGTCAACCGAGTTCCAGATGTGCTTAATGTGCGTGTGTGTTTGCGTGTGTGTGTGTATATGTGCGTGTTTGTTTTCAGGATTTGATTTATTTCCCCCGTGTGACACAAATTGAATCAGCCTTTCCTTCTGCCTGGATGAAGGTGAGAGTGGCATGTTCCTCCACCAATGAGAAACATATTAACAACATTTGAAAAAAAGAACAGGAGGCAATTACGGGAAGAAGTAAAAAGAATTGTCAGCCGCATGTATTCGCTTACAATAGGCACAAATGGCTCGCTGTAATTACAGACAAGGAAAATGAGCACTTGGTTTAAGTGGGGACTTAGTTTTGATTGTAAAATTCTGAGCTCATTTTGATTAACATTCATTTTAATGAAACATATGCGTCGGCCTTGCTGGGAAATGCGCTATTGAATTGAATCATTCGCTACACATGGAATTGGATATCTCGGAAAGATAAAGCAGAAAGATTAGGCCCTTTATTAGGTGTGTATGTGTGTGTGTGTGTGCATGTGTGTCTTAGAAGGGGAGTATATGGTGTTTGTGTGTGCATGCATGTGTGTGTGCGTGTGCGAGAGAATGGAGTGTGAGACCATGTAAATAAAAAATAATGAATATGGTTACGTTTATAGCGTTGATTTCCATATTTGCATCAGTAATAACCCAAAGTATGTCCGTGAATTGCCCCATTTCGCATTGCCTCAGGTGCATGTTTCTGGTTGTAGTCTGGTTGAATGGGCTTCACACACACACACATAGACATAGACACACACACACACACACACACACACACATATACACACACACACACACACACACACACACACACACACACACACACACACACACACAACCACACAAACGCATACATATACACACACACATACACACACACACCTCTATAGAGATGAAGGTCAGGTCAAGTGTCAGCACTCCATCATTACTCCTCTTCATTCCACAGGTTTGGATTGTGTGATTGACCCTGTGGTGCACTAGCTTTGGTTTCAGCATCGTTTTCCCTGCCTGGTGCTTATAGTCAGCTGGTATAGTTCTCTAGGTGTTAGCTGGTGTTTGATTCCTGTACCTGTAGGCATCCTTTAGCAAGATGCTTTAACCCCTACCTGCTCATGAATGGCATGTACTCACTCCTGTATGTCTTTTTGAACAAAAGTGTCTGCAAATGAAGCATATTCAACTGAATTTACTGATATATTCTTTCACATTCTTTGTCTATGATAGGTTGATGGATGGTAATGGATACTTAACTGTGCTTAGAGTCCCCATATGAAAACAACTAAACAAAGAATTATCTTCCAATGAACTCATTTTAATTCATAGACTACAGTTTGTGGTGGGTACAATTTGATCAGCAAAGCAGATTTGCAGTGTGGGGCCTTGAATCTGGGCCCTTACAGGAGCAGGAGCTGTACAGACGTCGGCATGGTTAGCACTGTGCAAACCATCCCCATTGATGTCTGCATTAGCAGTTAGCGGCTAGCATATAAATGATCTGGTGTGCGTGACGTTGGCTAATGAGGTCTGGTCTGGAGCATAGCCGGGGGTGAGGTGAGACCTCTCAGACCCCTCTGTTGACCTTTCACAACCCCCCCCATCCATCCCATAATGATCAGTCTAGGAGGTCTGACGTACCTAGCCGTGGGTATCGTTCACTGGGTGCACTCTGGAGCTCTGGAGATGCTTAAAAAGAACGTCAAGAAGTGAAGTTTCTCTCTCTCTCTCCCTTTAGCTCTTTCTCTCTCTCTTTCTCTCTCTCTCCCACTCTCTCTTGCCTTCTCTCTTATTCTCTCTGTCTCTCTTTTGCTTTCTCTCTTTCTTTCTCTTTTTCATTGTTAACCCAGTGTCTTAGAACTCTGTGATTGTGACTGTGATGAAACCAGTATCTGTAACCACTAACTCCTAGCTACCCGCTCCTTCATGACATCTATCTGAATTCATGAATGACTGAATGACTAAATACTCAATATATGTGGTGGTGAGGGGGTGATGAAAGTTGAATATTCAAGTGTTTATATCCAATATAAATATCAAAGGAGAAACAACCAGTAACCTACTGCTTGAACAGTAAGAACACAGTAACAAGATCTAAAACATGTGCTTAACATTAAGAGGACATAAAAGCAGGAAAACAGAGTCACAAACAAAACAAAGAATAATGTCTCTCTCTGTTGTATGAGCAGAGGCAAACTATTAATCCTCATAAATTCTTACAAGAGTAAATCAGAGGATTAATGACTAAAACAGAAGTGATAAATAACTACAAAGCAACGCCAAAGTCTGACTCACGGCCAACAGACAACTTCAGAAAGCAGTTACATTTCTCTAATCAGTTACTAATCCCTTTAAATTGGAGGATGATTAGAATTAGAACAAGGCAGGCATTGAAACACAGACTCCATCTTTGCTTCAATCTCCAAAATAACTGCAGTTTACCTCAACCGAATGATGTCTTTTGATTTGCAATTTCTGCAATTTCAACCTCACACATCCATGTTCATATTGTCTTCAAATCCACATAAAAACTATGTTGGGATGGAAAATATTTTCTTGCAGAGAAAACATTTTGGCAAAGGATGCGGGAAGGAATCAGGCTCATGACTTGGGATGTGGAAGTCTTCCTGTTCCAGCCGTTTGTAAAAATCCCTAAACTCATTCTTCACGTCCAATAAATTATGTTTTTTTAATGTTAACTTGACATCGACAACATGTGTGTGTATGAGCTGTGTTTTTTACAGACCAATTTTTCAAACGGTTGTAAAAGGAATAAGTAAATAAATAAAACACACCATTTTGAAGCCATCTGTCTAATAATAAAAAAAAACAGTACCAAACAAACGGCGGCAGTTTTCAAACCTTCAATAAAGCGTGGCCTTCATTTAGGGGGAGCCCCCCCCCACCAACCTCCAGCATGGTCCGAGAGCAAACACCAAACAAACAATTATCTAGGCTGGTTTCCCTCTCGCTTGGCCCAACCCTACCTCATTGTTTCATCAACGTGGATCATGTGGATAAAACAACATCACTGCTGTTATACTGCATGTGTGAGATATGCAGTGGAGGCAGAGGACAGATAAACACGGCCTCTAGTTCTACAGGGGGAAGCAGAACAGCAGTAGCTGGGGGGGTTGTTATCAATTCACCTGGTCGTAAACAAACAACCACAGTAAAAACAGGACCTTCAGACACTTATACTCACAGCAACTCCTCCGAACTCTTTAAGTTACGACTTCGGCAGGCAAGAAAGACTCAATATTTAAATAACAATGGCGTTATCGACTGCAACCAGCCCAGAGTACTTAAGGGTGTTCTGAAGAAAAGAAAGTAATAAAGAAAACCAAGAACCGAAAGGAAAAAGGAACCATCTTTATCAGTGTCTTTGCTCCCGAGTTGCCTTTTCTTCTTTGCTTTATATGACCGCAACACTACTTTCCTCCCCTTTTATGTCCGTATTAAAACATGTTGGGGGGTCGCCGGAGTCATTAGGGCCTAGTCTTTTGGCATTTGAATGCGGGCTATTTCTCACCGGTCTCTGGGGACACCATTCTCAAGGAGCAGAAATGCCAAGCTAATAAGGAACAATGGCCGCCATAATGCAATTCAATGCGCACCTTTAAGTCCTAGAAAACACAATCAGTGCATGCAGGACCCTTTGGTAACCCAGCAACGCATCTCCTTAACCCCCTCCCATGAATCTCTCTCTCTCTCTCTTAAAAAAAACAAAAAAACCTGACTAACAGGATGGTGATGCTGTTATAGCTGCAGCTTGTTTACATGGATGGGCCAACTTGTCTTCTTCCTGACTTAACTTCTTGACTCAAGAATCAAAAGCTAGTTGAGTATTAGCGATTAGCATTTTTATTCTGACAGAATTCAGAGATGCAATTCAGCGATGGATGACTTAATGTTTACAGAAAGTGTGGTCGTTAAAGCACCACCTTGAGTTGTTGTTGAATTAATTGATTATTTAGTCAATTACTCAATAAACATATTTTGTGTAATTGACATGATTGCTCAAGTACACGTTCAAAAGGAGAAATGTTAAAGCGATCAATACAGTAGGCCTCGTGTTTGATTGACCTAATAACTTACTGAATATGCCAAGCAGTCAAGCTGACAAATATATTGTTTTCAATTAGTTGATTCATTTGTCAATAAACTCAATAACCACATTAACCTTTGGTGGATCATATGTACAAAAGGAAAAACTGTAAAGATACCAATACAGCATGTGTTCATTCCATGATCTGACCATAGTCTGAGCAGTCAAGCAGATGGCTATATTGCTTTTATAGTAATAAGCAGGCAATATAAGATGGGCAAGTGGAGAAAGGTAAGTATCAGCGTAGCAAGCTTATAAAGTATCCTGGTGGTTTCAATAAGGAGAGAAGCAGGTCTCTGAGATGGGCTGACGCTGGAGAAGAGGAGAGAGGAGAACTCAGAGGAGGTATGAGTAATAATGGATAGAAGGAGGAGAAAGGGAGAGAGACAGGCAGAGAGAGAGGGATGGTTTTATTGGTTGTCCATTACCGTACTGATACACACACACACACACACACACATGCCTACTCACCCCACAAACACACACTTACGCAAACACACATTAATGCACAGGAAAATGCAAACCCATGCAAACACAAACATACACACATAAACACGGGCACATACACACATACATGCAGTCACACACATACATACACACCCACGTCATCAGTGGAGGGTCAAACGCGACCTCCCTCTCCTCCACCGCTGCTGCTGCACCCATTGTGCAGGTCAGGGTGCAGGTCAGGGTGCAGGGGTCAGGGTGCAGGTCAGGGTGCAGGGGTCAGGGTGCAGGTCAGGGTGCAGGTCAGGGTGCAGGGGTCAGGGTGCAGGTCAGGGTGCAGGGGTCAGGGTGCAGGGGTCAGGGT
>OOFG01110616.1:0-11291 GCA_900323295.1 Molva molva
AGAAGCATGGCATTTTCCAGAATTCCAAATTCTACACGTAGAGGTATTATATTATCCAGTCATGAAACATTACAGAATGTTACTGTTTGAAGGCTGCTAGACTTCCGCTGAACTGCATGTGCTGTTGTGGCCGAGCGGCAAAGGCTATTGACTAGAATTCCATTGGGCTCTCCACCTGCAGGTTTGAAATGTACTTCTTTATAAGTAAGGGGATGTAGCTCAGTGGTAGAGCGCATGCTTTGCATGTATGAGGCCCCGGGTTCAATCCCCGGCATCTCCAGTATCTGATCAAAGCAAGGCGTGTAGAGTGACATTTTTATCAAAAGTAGATCACACAATGTTTTACATACCCAAACTGTTGCAGACTGTTACTGTTCGAACAACGGAGAGACTTGAAACTAAATGCCAACGTGTTGTCGTGGCCGAGTGGTTAAGGCGATGGACTAGAAATCCATTGGGGTCTCCCCGCGCAGGTTCGAATCCTGCCGACAACGGTTGCAGGTTAATCTGTGCAGCGGATTTCATATCCTAGTTCCAGTCAACTCATTCCCATGCATATAGTACAGTGAAAATGCATGTATTGCGTGCATATATGTAAATCTTAGCATGTAAGATGTCCTTTCTGTTGTGGAAAATGAAGGATTTCAGCGACTCCTCCAAACTCTGGAGCCCAAATATCCCATCACGCGTGCATTTCATGTCCATCTCTTAGGTTGGGCATGTAGCTTAAGACCTTAGCTCTGTCACAAGCTATCATGCTTGGAGATAATTGTTCAGTCTCTGTGTAGATGTTGTTTGCACTTTGAATATTGGGACTTTTTCATACTTTATTCATGGACATAAGTTTGCACTTAATGCTTGGAGATAATTGTTCAGTCTCTGTGTATTAGATATTGTTTGCACTTTGAATATTGGGACTTTTTCATACTTTATTTATGGACGTAAGTTTGCACTTAAAAATTAATAGACTAAGAAAAACTTTTTGTTTATTGCCATTTATGACAAGATGATTAGTCTATACCATGTTACTATAACACATCTTGTTTACAATTTCATAAGAAATGGAAATATAGGGCAAATGGCATTGTTTTGCATATTTTGTGTCTTTGAAATAAACAACAATATTTTTTCAGTCATACATTTTCTTCATTCAAGTTTTGTTCAAAATATCGTTTTATCGAATCGTGAACCCAATATCGTGTATCATATCGAATCGTGAGCTGAATGAATCGTCACACTCCTACTAAGAGTTGTAGGAATGAGTGAGGCGTATTATCTCCATGGCTACGATCTAGTTGTCATTCTTTTTTGGTACCATTGTTGTGTAGGAGCGTTAAAATGAGCGATGTTATATATGAAATGTGCCACATACCGTAGCGTTATATACGTACAGTATGTGTCCTCTCTCGGACGCAGACATCGCCTGCTGCACAGACTGTAAAATAGTGTAGCCAATGGCAGTTTGGGATGTGGGGGATTATGATTAGGGGTGTGCATCGATGTTTTGGAAACGTTACTTTTTGAGGTAGTTTCCCTGTTCGACAACTAAAAGTAGGCCCTCACTCTTTCTGAGAAAGTTTTTAGCGATACAACTGCACACATCATTTTATCAAAAGCAACCTATATTCACTTACTGCAGTGCAAGTAAACATTGGCTTGTAGCGCCGACTGCTATCGAGATGAATGATCAATACATATAACAGATAGCCCTAATTATAGGTCTATGAATGTAGTTTACCACTATGGATGCAATAAGAGGACTGTGTGTGATAAACGTAAAAGGCTGTTACCTCCACCATGTCCTATAACGTGTACAGTGTCCATGGTGACTATGACAAAGACACCCGAGTGCAATTGGTTAAACAGATCCCTTTTTCGCAAAACGGTAATCGCGGCGTATGTGTACAGTCCCATTCAGCTCCATGATTTGTTATTATTTCATTAACGTGGGAAAGAAAGCGCAACAAACAATTGCGTTCAATGTAAAAGGACCTTTACTTGTAAGCTATGATCTATAATTTTACATTTACAAACTAAATAACTAAATACAATTCATAAATCTATCAAAGAACCCCATTACTTGACAATTGGCTACTCAATGCGGTGGTAGCCAAGAACATAATTTTAGAAGTACCTACTGGCACCTTACACAATACAGGCCAGTACAGGCCTCCGTAGTCGTTGGAAAAGGACGTGAGGGGGGGATTCAGTTGGTTGCAATCTGCAACCTCAACGCTAGTGGCCACCTCAATTTTACACACTGGACCTTTTATTAAGGGTGTAATGGTTCTTAAACCAATACCCAATCCGCGATGCAAACGTCCAGGGTTCAGGTCCGTGACACTGACCTTGTGAATTTTCCACTCTGCTCCAAACGCATTTAGCGTGCTTTTGGTGATGTCGAAATGCTTTTTAGTATACTCTTTTAGTATACTCTTGGCTTGTGTGTGTGGACGTGTAGAGCGGTTTATTTTGATGTCCGCATCTGAGTGAGGGTTAAGCTTCTCGGACATTTATAGTATAACGCCATGGTGTGTGGCGCATTTCACATACAACATCGCTCATTATAACGCTCATACACAACGGCGGTGCTAAAGAAGTATCACAAAGTTGCCATGGGTCGTAACCATGAGGATAACAAGCCCTCCTTCCTAGAACTCTCAACCCTCACTGGAACACCTGAGGAATTATTATTTCACAAAACTGTAAGGAAAGAAAAGAAATGGGTGAACTAATAACTAAAACCACTAACACTAACACGACTAACATCCTAACATTGTTGTGGCTCATCCCAGTGTAGTGTTTTGTATTTTTCGCGCCGCATTTCTGTCTTAACTTTCTTTCCATGTTTTGCTTTTATGTTGTCTACAACCTCTTGTAGACCCTTCTTCTCTCCACAGCGCTGAGGAAGAAGTTTACTTACATTGTGAGTTTACGAAACTCACAATGTATTTGAATGCAATGGTTGTTATAGTTTTGCTGCTGGTTTGTATTAATATGATTTGAGAGATCGTACATAGATTTTTTCAGATGGTAAAGATGTCCGCAGAACGCAGCAGTTCAGGACACTGATCCAGATCCAGAGGACAACTCTACAGGAGTGTTTTCTTCAAATAGGTTTGGTTGACAAACCACAAGTGAGTACCCAGAAACTAACATAGCAGACGCTGAAGAGCAAACTATAATAAATAAACCGAGCTCCTTTGAGATATTGACTTTACTATCTGATTTATTTACTGTCCTGACTATATTTGTTGTGTGTTCAACATATATTAATATGGTTCAGTTAGGTAACATTTCATTGTATCTTTATTAAACCAGCCCTGTGGTCTCAACTACTTTGAGTTCCACATGTCTTACAAAAAGGGTTAAATGACATTGAGATACTTTTCAGTATGAAAGAGTTCATGACGTAAGCCTATAGCCCAAATTGTTGTGTTTTGTCTTGTATACCCCTATTGTTGTATCAGCTGCGTGTTTCTTTGTCTTCATTATTTTGTTTGTATTCATTTTTAGTTGTTTTGTTTTGTTCGAGGAAATGTCCGACTCCCACGGATATAAGGATAAGGTAAAATGGATACCAATGCGTCAAAACAGGGCGCTAAGATGACGATGAAGGTATCTAAGAAAATTAAAAAGAAAAGAGCGGAGGTGGTAAGAGCACTCTATGGTAAGACCAAAAAACGATCCAATAGTGCCACCAGGATCCCCCGCAGATATAGTCTCTAGAGAAGAAGGCGTGTACTATGTTTTTCCATTTACTTATGATGTGTACGAGTGGACATATGGTCGTTGGCCGGTAGGTGGTTCTTTTGGTGCTTGCAAAATGCAAGAATTAAAAGAAACAATAAAGTCTGGACCAGATCTGAAATGGGTTTTTCATTACACACAGAATTGTTTAGATGCATGGATTCGCGCCGCAAAACGTCACCCAATACCAAAACCAGCTAAACAAAACTCACCTCCAATAACATCGTCTAGCATTTTCAAAAAAATCTATGCAAATTAACCCAGATTGGCCCGAAGCATATAGAACAGCTCTGTTGGACATAGCAGCACAAACTAGCACTGCAGAAAACGTCGATAACTAAATGATTGAAATAGAGTTTACAGCCGCAGAAGTAACCGCTATTGAAACAAGTCAGAACAACATCATAGACAAAACCGCCCTCGCTACTATTTGTGTATGGAGCACACGTCAATGCGCCATAGACCTAAACAGACTGCAGAAACTGGCACGTAAAGTAGGACTTTCCATTAACCAAGACTGTACAGGATTATATCCGAAACTGGCCACAGATAACGGACTAGACGAAACCGAACTCGCCGCTATAGTAATTGCCACTCGCAAATGCAAAGAATCGAAACAACTTGATGGTTCAGGCACAGCGTCTAGCGCTGAACCGAACCCAACAGTAGGCCTACCTGTTATAACCTTCTCACCGCCCGTACTTCAAAAAAATACACAGTCACGTCCAATCGAGCAATGCCCGAAAATAACAATAGGCGAAACCGCGATATTGAAACCGTGGTCCCCAAGCGAAGCACAATCAATGGCCAAAGACGCTCTAGATCCCCTTTGCGCGCAAACACCCTTCTTACATTGGTTGAATCAAATGTGTACAATTTACAATCCATTACAGGGAGACGTGTTAATCATTCTAAAATTGGCATACGGTTCAAAATGGCAGTTAGTTAGAGAATTGTTCCACGTCCCTCAAAGAGCAGAATGGGGGACAGAAGCAGGGGGAAATAACATTTCCTTAGACGTTTGGTTAGACACAGTTTGTAAAAGAGTGGTGAGAGCCGAAGCATCAAGTCAAGCTGATTTTTCCTTTGTTACTCAAACTATACAGAAACCAGAAGCACCCGTAGATTTTTCTCAACGTTTAAGACATATATGGGAGGAAAGCGCCGGTATAACAATGGACTCAAACATGACATTTACTGTACAAAGATTTATAAACTGCCTTAACTCACAGACTCGCACTCTCCTCATCCTGTCTGACTTGCAATGGCAAGACAAAACACTTTCTCAACTAACCACACAATTGGCTGATATGGAACGGTTATGCATGTTTAAAAATAAGTTAAGTTAGTAAGTTACTAATCAGAGTACCCATCAAGCAGGAATGTTTCTACAGGGAACAAAAGGGAGGCCCAGGAGTGCAGAGAATTTCAGAAAGAGAGGGATCATGACCAGAGAGAATGGTATAGACAAGAGGGCCATGTTCAAAGAGAATTGAATAAAACGGAGGCCCATGACCACAGACTGGAATGAAGGGGGCACCCATGATGAAAATAAAGAATGGCGGAAAAATTATAACAATCCCAGATGCAACAACTGTAATAAAGCAGGCCATTGGGAGAATAATTGCCGAAGGAAACCATACAAGGCAACCAGACCTTCGACCCCTCCCGGAACCAGCTCATGGCCCCCACACCCTAAGAAACCCCCTCCAACACCCAGGTGAGTATCATCATTATGACCCCTAACGATCCAAACACCGTTCTACAACTCTCTTCATCCCCCACTGGGAATCATAAGTGCTCCATTCAGGTAGTACTAAACAATTTTATGCTTTTACCATGTCATCATCTTTATTTCAAGTGTATTTAACCTATTTTAAGTTCTAACATAGTGACACTTTCTGGATTTAAGACCACAACCTACTTAAAATAAGATTAGAAATAGATATTTAAAGATAAAATGTCTTGAAGTTAGCTGGAATTACTCATATCGAGCATTTCTTACTGTATCAGGAAGTGTTTTTTGTGCATCCTCTTCATTTCAAGTATATTTAACCTATTTTAAGTTCTAACATAGTGACACTGTTCTCGATTTAATACCATAACCTACTTGAAATGAGATTAGAAGGACGGACCAATTGCGAACTGCTGCAGCTGCTGATGCCATCTCTCTAAGTTAAAAAGTAGCCGCACCCACCCCAAACCAATCTGAATAAGTGTATACATGTCGATTATAGCGGACTACACCACCTCTTCTATTCCGCATGGAATTCTATTCAGATTGAGGAGTATAAATGATCATTTTTTATTCCGATTGAGCTGTTCTTCCACTTCTAATCGGATCAGAAGTGTCCATGTAAACGCGGCTACTGATTATGCACAGGACAGGACATTACGTTACCCACAAGGCCACTGTGAAGGCGGCAACGCTAGGTAAACAATAACTAACGTCTACTGTTTGCAAGATAAAACAGAATTTATTCAGTAAAAAATGAGTGCGACATCTGAACAGAGTGGAGTGACCGAGGCAGAAAAGTTGGTTCCTAAAAAAGGAGCTACTTCTGTGATTTGGAGCTGGTTCAGATATAAATCATCAGACAAAGAGCAAACTACGATATTGTGCAAGGTATGCCGTCGTGTTGTTATAGCCAAAGGTGGCAACACCAGCAATTTGTTTCACCATTTAAAAAGCACGCATGCCCGTGAGTACGAGGATGTAATACCGTGATATAATACCGTCACCGCAAAAATGGAAAAAAATACTGTGATAAAAATTTTAGGTCATATCGCCCAACCATATGAGTATGTTAGTGCGGGATGAGTGGGACTTCAGACTTGTTTTCCAGAATTCCAGGTGAAGTGAACTGATACTATGATTTATTTTATGTGATTTATTTTAAATCACACAAGCAAATACTTACTTATACACACTTATCACTCAACTAATTGGAATCGGGTATTTGAGTAACCAACGGATCAGCCGTTTTGGCGATATAAAAAATGAATCCAACAGTCCTAACCCCGTGTAGATCGGTGCATGCTGGTGCATGTAACCTGATGCTGAACCAAAACTCTGATGGCCTCACCTTGGCTTAGGCGGCAGCTGATCTGCATGGGCGCGTCCCACTCGCCGTTCTGGCAGGTGAGGAACTTGTAGTCCCCCTTGAGGGCGTACCCCTCGTCGCAGAAGTACTCGATGACGGTCTTCTGGGCGAGGTGATGGCAGGGCGTCGGGTGACACCGGTAGCCCCCGTTCTCCGGCTCCGTGGGGGGCATACACACTGTGGAGGACAGACAGAGGAACCCGTCAGAACCCTCGAGGCTGCGGTGTGCTCGCTCACACGGAAGGACTGAAACGACTCAGAAACCTCTGTAATGTGGCACGTTTCCAAGCCACACTGGTCCTTTGGCACCGGATCACACCGTGTGATTGGGGCCCTGGGGATTTGATTGTCATTCAGTTGAAAAAACGTGACACCAGAGAGCTGTGTTTTTAGCCAGTTGCAGGTATAAATATACAGGAGCTGAAACGTATGATGATATAACTTGAAATATTAAGCCTGTCCTCTAACAAGCACAGAAGAAAAAAAACAGCAGCAGAGGAAGAAATTCACTGGGCAAAAAGTAATATAGGATCATCCAAGCTGCCTCACACATCTATACAAGACTCCATTCATCCTCTTTGTGTGTTGAGACTACAAAGTGACAAGGAGTGCGCTAGCTCCATATGCATAGAGAATAAATATCTCACCGTACTCTCACAAATAACCCACAAACCTTCTGAAGCATTGCATCATATTTTCTCTGAGCATGCAATTTGTCTCGTTATCCATCTGTCAAACATCCTCTATCGACCATCACCATATAAAGACACAAGCTCTCAACCATGCGACTAATGATGCTTCGATCGCACACACACACGAGGGGCAAGGACAGAGACTCAGATGAGCACCCAACACTTACTAATATCAAGGACATTGTGTGTGACAATCGGGGTAACGATGTGTGAAATATTGTCCAATTTGTTCTCTTTAAAACAAGACCAGATCATTTTTCAATATTGAGATTAGGAAGCAAAAAAAGGGGAACATCGAACGTTAAACTGAATTCTACAACGCAGACTTAATCATGTGCGTTCCATCTGTTTGCAACAAACCAAATATATTAAATTAGTCTCTTAAACGAATCAATCAAATTTGACAATAGGCTATAATATGTAACTAAATACAACAAGTGTGTGTGTATTGTATACATCGACATACGCGCAGAATTTTCAACTCTGTGATTCGTTATTATTTGTTATTTCATATAATTATATAATTATAATGCCATTGTTAGCATTATTATGATATCCTAACACTGCACAACAGACTGGAATAAGGCAGCCTTACCAAGCAATGTAGGCCTATTCTTTTTTAACCCCTCAGACACAGCAGGCCTTCTGTTTGACAAGGGTGCCGGGGCATTGTACTAAACTTAGTAAGCCTAATAATCAAAATGATATGTGATTTGACACATTGATCAATCTTCCAATTTGCAATCTTAATGTGCATTGAGTCTAGTGTGCTGTTCTGCAGACTTCGCAGGATTTGCGTGTTTGAGCCCTTGCACGGTTGGGTGACAACACTTTCAAACATTTTGGAGGGGGCGTTTAAAAAGAAAAATAAAGATTGAATGGTCATCTGCTTGATAGTATTTTGAGAGGGAAGTCTGCTCGGATGCTAACCCTTAACTGTAACCTTTCATAAACCTCTCTAATCTTTCTAATTTAATTAACCTCTTTAATGAAATACCCACACTTGACTTACAGTACATGCGTAAAATGTATTTCTTTCGTTTCATATTAATGTTTCTTTACTTTGTTTACCAGACTCCAAGACTCATTTCTTGCACGTGTTAAACTTACTTGGCAATAAAGTCAATTCTGCTGCTGATGCTGATAAACAATGGTGGCGGCAGGTTAATGGGCAAGCAATGCATCATGGGACACTCCGCACGGAGCTCACCGTTACTGCGGAGGCAGCGCGGGGGCGGGTGGGACCAGGTCCCGGTGCCGGTGCAGGTGATGGTGGTGGGGCCATCCGGGGAGTAGCCCGCCTCACAGCCGTAGGTGAGCAGGGTGCCGGGCGGGAAGGAGCCCCGGTTGGCCTCCGTCTGGTTCACCAGGTCCCCGTGGGGCATGCCGTCCGGCCGGGGACATCCTGCAAGAGGAAACCACAAGGGGGCTGGGTGAGTTGAAGGGGGCTGGGTGAGTTGAAGGGTGCTGGGTGAGTTGAAGGGTGCTGGGTGAGTCGTAGGTTAGTGGACTCTCTACAACGAGTGTGAATGTAAACGACCCGGGAGAGTCAGGACAGGTGTGCCGGTGATGTTATCATTTGCTCCAGTGACAGTCGGTTATGAGCCCTACATCACGTTTTAATAACGTGTGGTAATAAGATACAAGGGTAGACACAATGAAGATAATTGGTCGCCTCTAGGCAGAAGCAATAAAAGGTTTAATCACGACTGGGCTGCTCTGCTCTGTTGACAGACCATAGGTGACGCCGGTCCCACTGATGGGTCTGATAAATGCCACTGCGGGCATTTATTTTTTATTTTCATATTTTAGGTCCAGATTCAATTTCATGTTCCGATAACTACGATGGGAAGCAGACACTCTTTGCAATACTGAGTGAGAGACTGTGTGCGCTGCCAGCACCAGACGGAATTATCAAAGGTTTTTTTTTACATTTGGCTTGCATCATCGCCCTCTTATCATCGCTTTTGATTCAGAAGAACGCAGTGATTGCAAGTCCCGGGAACCAAGAGGATCCTTGGCCCGGGCGTTTCGCTGTGTCGTAATGAGGAGCCACGAACCAACTGGCTGAGATGGAGGAAAGTTCTGCCAGAGGCAATGACACGCTGATGTGCAACTTCACATGCTGCCTCTCTGACATTGCAATGTCATCGAGGTGTGTGTGTGTGTGTGGGTGGCTGTGTGCACAACGATATTATCCCTGTACGAGGACGGATCACCGCTACTTCGTGGCAAACTACTCTTGCCAGCTTAGCCCGCCGCACCTCTTCATGAAAAAAACACAGTATGTCTGAACATGCATCACAGTGCTCGAACACACTCTCCATCACACACACACCCAGCCTCTCTCTGTCTCTCCCACACACACACACACACACACACACACACACACACACACACACACACACCCTTGGAGTTCCAATCTGTTGAGAGCAGCAGGGCTTGTGTCCATGCAAGCTCTGACATAACATTGCACCACCTGTCCAAACAGAGACACAAGCAAGCGCTGACTTTGGTGTCTCTCAGCGATATTGATTTTGTGGGCTGAACCTGAGTCATTGGCAGATCGGTTGTTACAAGACACCCATTGTTGGGGGTCTGGCCAATCAGTCTGGGTGGGGGCACAAGAAACAGTTTGGGCTTTGCCGCAAAGTCAAAGAGAGAAATTATTAAAGATGTTGTTTTGTTGCCTGGATTGATGTCACGTTTTTGATCCCTATTGGTTTTGGATTTTCTAGACGCCGATGGTGTTGCTATTCATGATTAACCTTGTCCTTTAGGTTGTAAAATATATATTATGGGTTAGGGGGAAAAGATTAATGTGAGCGATTCTTTGCTTGTATTGTCAATCAAAGATGGATTTTGAGCATTCACCGAAGTTATTTAAAATGAGAAGTTTTAAATACATTTGAATGCTTCGCACATATATTTTAGTATGTAGTATGGGAGTCCATGTGAGTTAATTGCTCATGGATCTGCTAACAAGCAGTTCTAGCAAATGGCCAGAGATAAGATGCCAAACAGGTATACAATGTATTAACAAATGATGGAGTTACTGTCCCTGTCCCTGAGTATAGTGTACCCAACTGCGGTTGTCAGTCAGAAACAAGATACAAATTCCAACTTCTGATTCCAGATGTGCATACATACATCCTGCCATGAGATCTTGTGGAGTGGAAATACTGAGAATTCAGTTTTCTGGAGCAATACATTTTCAAAACCTTTTAAACTTAACCCTAACATTAATGATGCTTCACGGCACCTTTCTAGGAACGGATTTACGACAATATTTGCTTTGTTTCAGCTCATTTCAAAATGTTTTGGTTGTTTGATATACGGTATGTAAACAGACAACCCTTGTTTGCAAATCTAAATACAAGTGTGTCAGTGTTGTAGTCAGGGAGTATATGATGTGTATGTGAGATTACAGAAACATTAAGAGACATAAAGGAGAGGTTACTTAAACGGCAACTACCTTACAACTCACTCCAATCTACTACATGGCTCTGCGCTGGCAGCTCAAGATCACAGGCTAATGGATGCACCCCAAGTGCAAAATATAACACACACGCACTTCCACACCCAACACAGAGTTGGAGTAGAATTGAACACATACTCTCTCTCACACACACACACACACACACACACACACACACACACACACACACACACACTCACACTCACTCAGACCCCCAGCAGGGACTTTAAGTAATAAAAATAATCCATTTGCTTCACACTCAAACGC
>OOFG01110617.1:0-18888 GCA_900323295.1 Molva molva
AGACCTTTCTCACTGCTCTGTTTGACCTGTCTCACTGCACTGTTAGACCTGTCTCACTGTTCTGTTAGACCGGTCTTACTGCTGTTAGACCTTTCAAACTGCCTTTAGACCTGTCTCACTGCTCTACACCTGTCTCACTACTGTTAGACCTGTCTCACTGCTCTGTTAAACCCGTCTCACTGCTCTGTTAGACCTGTCTCACTACGGTTAGACTTGTCTCACTACGGTTAGACCTGTCTCACTGCTCTGTTAAACCTGTCTCACTGCTCTGTTAAACCTGTCTCACTACCGTTAGACCTGTCTCACTACGGTTAGACTTGTCTCACTACGGTTAGACCTGTCTCACTGCTCTGTTAAACCTGTCTCACTGCTCTGTTAAACCTGTCTCACTACCGTTAAACCTGTCTCACTGCTCTGTTAGACCTGTCTCACTACGGTTAGACCTTTAGCACTGCTGTTGGACCTGTCTCACTGCTGTTAAACTTGTCTCACTGCTCTGTTTGACCTGTCTCCCTGCACTGTTAGACCTGTCTCACTGCTGTTAGACTTGACTCACTGCTCTGTTAGACCTGTCTCACTAAGGTTAGAGCTGTCTCACTGCTCTGTTAGACCTGTCTCACTGCTCTGTTAGACCTGTCTCACTACTGTTTGACCTGTCACTGCTTTGTTGGACAGTGGTTGAATAAGATCCAGCTGTGAGACTGCGGGACGCTTTTATGAGGAAGAGGGTAAGTTACTCTATGTCCTGGTAGAAGTTCCCCAGGTCGTCTCTCTGCTCCGCCAGAGAACACTCCAGCTCCACATAGTTCCCCTTGGAAGACACCTGGAGAGTACTGTCCTCCACCTTGGACACATACAGACAAACAGACAGACAGAGATACCTGATCCAGTGAATAAAGGTTTCCTTTAAAGCTTGGAACTATGAGTTAAAGAATCAACCTTTTAACCAACCTACAGATAGTTGGTTACCTATTGACTAACTTACAAGAAGACAAGTACTGTAGACTTTATGACTAGATCAAACTAGATGTTCAGAAAGGGACCTCCGGATGATGGTTCGTGACATGCCTATTCTTTCCTCGTATTGTATGCAGTATATGTTTCATACTCGATAGTCAATGAAGCTAGGGCTGAATGTTAGGAGGAGGATAGCCACAATTTCCTAACCAGGAAAACAAGGAAGTACTATTTAAGACACTGGATAACTGTCTTACTGTGACTTCTAGCTTCCTGTCATTATATCTGCTGCTAACAGCCCTTCCTCCCTGTGTGTGTGTGTCTGTGTGTGGTAAATGAGAAGGAAAAACAGAAATAAAAGACATGTGGATTCACGTTAGTTTTTCATCATTAAAATGACTCACCACCGCTTATCTATCAACCCATCTATCAGTTCTGACCTAGGGGGTCACACAGTAGTCCTGCCCTCTGACCCGTCGGGTCCAACAGTAGTCCTGATCCAAGACCGAGGAATAAGGGGGTCCAACAGTAGTTCTGATCTAAGAACCTGGTACGGGTCTGGTTCATGGGCCTATACTGGGCTGGTTCAAGTTTCACAGCTCTGCGGTGGTCCGCCAGGCTCCTTGTGGAGACATTAGTTTCTTCTTAGAGCATGATGCATAAAAAAAACATCGAAAGAAACTCCAGATCGTTTTTCTCTTACGACATATGTGAGATGATTACTACCCCCCCTCCTCCCCGAGGAAAAGTTCGCAGCAACGATGGCCCCGATGGTATTTAGTAAATCACTTCCAAAAACGAATCAAAGCTATAAAGTCTCAATTATCTGGCGATAACACAAAAAGCTGCCCTGTTCAGTAAGAGGCAACGTGTTTTTATAATCTGCGGGACTGACACCCGGCCAACTCCCGACTCACCTTGAGAGGAGCCCCAAGAAGATTCTGGATCCCCGCAATCTGCTCACTGAGCGCCAGGTTCTGGTCCAGGTCGATCTGCAGCGGTCTCCGCGGCTCGGGGAAGTTGGTGCACACAAAGGGGTCCGAGTCCTCCAGGTACTGGACCCTGCAAGTGACCGAAGCCATATGGTCTACCTGCGCCAGGTGGGCTGACAGCACGCGCCGGTGTGGTGGGAGTTCCCCGTGGGTTCGACGCTCGTCTATCCCTGGAAGTCTGCTTTCTGAAGGAGGAAGCAGCGCGAGAGACTGCCCCGGCGCTGACGTCACGGGACTCGTATGGAAAACTGTTGACAGATCACAATTAGATTGTAAAGCTATTGGCTCTACTTCTAATACTTATATATCTATGTATAGGCCTATAGGTATAAATATATATCTATATATATATATATCCATATATATACCCATATTTATGTAGGTATATATATATGTAACACAGGGCTATCTATCCAGTGTGCTATGGGGCATCAGAACTAGGGAGTATCATTTTAACAAGTTTGCTCGCTGCTGGGTGGCTAGGGTGGCACAGCACCCTCTGGTGGCCCCGGGTAACGTAGCGCCCTTTGGTGGTCCCGGGAATAGCTCAGGTCCCGGTTAACAAAGCGCCCTCTGGTGGTATCGGATAACATAGCGCCTCGGTTAGCTCCTAGTAACATAGCGCTCTCTGGTGGTCCCGCGGCAACGTAGCGTCCTCTGGTACTCCAGGGTAACATAGTGCTCTCTGGTGGTCCCGGTGTAACATGTATCCAACTGAAAAAATACCACCCCTTCCTTCAGGTCTCTCTCGAAAGCCACTCCCCCAAAACACATGACTAGCTCGCTATCTTTAGCAATAGGTCTGCCTAGCCTTGTGGAAGACTCCGATCGTAGGTAGAAAGACAACATAACCATCCAATCATTTCATTCGAGCCGACTGAAATGATTGGACGGACTTATTACGCCTGCGACAGCCATAAATACCTTTTTTTTTTGTCAGGGCATTTGATTTATTGATTGCTGTCGGGATGTAAAGAGAATTTGTAAAGAAAAAAAATCATTGCCTACCATAGGTTTAATTACCTCTCTATGGACCACTTGGTACTTTGAGGTGTAGGCTATACTCTTGTTTATCCATTTGTTTATCGGAGTAATCTAAATTCAGTATTATACAAATTCTACAAATGTACAAAACATTTTGTAATACGTATTTATACTTTATAGCAACATAGATCTCCATGCTGACTGAGGGTTAGCTAGTAGTAGTATGAGTACTAGTAGTAGTACTAATAGTATTGCTTTCTTCAGATCTCCAGGCTTTCTTGGCATTAGCTAGTAGTATAACTAGAAATAGTAGCACTAGTAGTAGTATAACAAGTTGTAGTACTAATAGTATGGTCGTCTTCAGATCTCCAGCTGGCTTGGCGTTAGTATGGTACTAGTAGTACTAGTACTGTAAGATGATCATCACAGAGGCCTTCCAGTCCTGCACCACCCTCACCACCTCTCACTGCATCAACACCTTATAGATGACACATTATAATGTATTATAATATTTATAATACATTATAATGTGTTACTCTACTGTATTATAATGTACTATACTATAATGTTACTCTAATGTATTATAATGTTCTATACTATAATGTTACTCTACTGTTTTATATTGTACTATACTATAATTTTACTCTGATGTATTATAATGTAATATACTATAATGTTACTCTACTGTATTATACAGTATTATAATAATAAATAATGCAATAAAGTATTTGACATATTTGACGGCTATACAAGGCTGTAGTGGTCAGAAATCACTATATTAGGCAGCATTGTTTTCAGAAACAGAATATTGTATTGGCAGTGCAAACATCCAACTACAAGAGTCAACAACCACATATTATATATAATATAATTTATTATATTATATATATTATATAACATTATAATATAATAAGATCAAAAAAACTACAGCAACTGTAAAAGGAGTGTGTAATGTGTTTTTCCCTCGATTTGTTCACAACTTTAGTGTGCTCATAGAATCATTTTTAAATAAAATAGTTATTAGGGTTGGGGTAATACTAGACAGTCAACAACACATAGATTTAAATAATAATATAATAAGATGTAAAAACTACAGCAACTGTGAAAGGAGTTTGTAATTGTGTTTTTCTTGAATGAATTTACAACCGTGGTGTGCTCATAGAAAATAAATAAATAAATAATAATATCAGGCTTATAAATATCAGCCAATCAGCAAGTGAGGTGACGTAGCTGGTGGAAAATACACTGGCACCGTTTGTTTCACCAGTTGATGATATTTACCTTTAAAGGGATCATTTGTTACATTCATGGGCTGAAGCGGCATCTAACTATATTACACTGATTCTATGCTGAGGGCAAGAGTTCAGTGAATGCTCAACTTAATAGAAATACCAACTATCGTCAGCTCTATTAGAGTTTACTTCAGTTCCCTTCCAGACCAGAGGTGGCGGTGGTGCATCCTGAAGCTGAGCAATTAACACAAGAAGAAGTAGAAGAGGATAGTTGTAAACAGTTAGCACATTAGCTGTTTTAACGGTAGTTTATCATTATTCGTCATATCCCATCTGAATTAAGTGGATAAGGTGAGCATAAAGTTAAAACAGAGCACACGGTGACTAAAGTAACGTTTATTATTAAAATGTTTACTGTATCAACATTAACCCGAAGCTAACGTTGACCTGAGGCAACTGTAAGCATTAGCCACGTAGCAAACAAGTCAAATAAAATGTAACTAATGTAACTAACACCAACCCTTATAACACCAGAGAGCCTCCGGGTTGACCCCATGGGTCCCAGGTTCTCAAGGTCAGAGGTCATTAGCAACGGTGGAGCTAAAGGCCTGCTAACTAGCACTAGCCTAGCTAGTAGTTGGTAGTAAAGCCATTAATAGGGTAACTGGTTAACTGTTGTTAAACCCTTACTAGTGTTAACTAGTTAGCTGTAGTTAAACCTTTGCTACCGTTAGTGTTACTTGGTTAACTATAGTTAAACCCTTACTAGTGTTAGCCGGTTAACTGGTTAGCTGTTGTTAAACCCTTACTAGTGTGAGCTGGTTAGCTGTAGTTAACCATTACTATTGTTAATTGGTTAGCTGAATTAAACAATTACTAGTTTTAACTGTAAAATCATCACTAGTGTTAGCTAGTTAACTGTTGAGCTGTAGTTAAACCATTACTAGTGTTAACTATAGTAGTAAACTGTTAACTATTCTACCAAAGATAATAATAAGTGTATTTCTACAGTGGCCAGTCTACACGGTGTTGATTTGAAAGTTGTACAGACACTTTTTTGTAGTTTACTACTGCTGGCCGAGTGTGTTTTAGTGATGTGTGATTCATGAAAGATTCGTTCAAAAATAACGAATCTTTTGTACGATCCGCTACGTACGATTCGTATCTGCAAGTGGATCGTTAATTTCGTTCTTGGATTTGCACATGCGCATTACTTCTATGATCCGGTACGTACGATCCGTATCTGCGAGTGGATCGTTAATTTCGTTCTTGGTTTTGCGCATGCTCATCACTTTATAGGGACCCTTGTGTTTAATTGTGTGTATTAAAGAAGATCCTCAGACACATTGTTTCTTCATGTGCCAAAATAAACCTAATTATGGTGATTGATAATGAAAGTGAGAATGTTGGCTATATCGTGTACTGTTTGTCTACTTGTCTGCTTAAAAACTCCTTTTAACATAGCTACCCTACGTCTTCATTGTGTTACCGTATATCACCCAGTATATGCGCAAGAGCATTAGACTACCGTATACGACACGCATTATTTATATGTGCAAATGAACGATCCGACTCGAAAAGATTCGTTCATTTGAATGAACGAGATTCGAAGATCCGAGTCCGAGTCGCTTTTAATAGCCAATAACATTCTAACAGAAATATGAGGCGAAAGAAAGTGAAACGCCTCGTTAATATAAGCTCTTCTGCAATCAGACTTTAAGGTTTAGACTTGCTTATAAACCCAATAAAATACAAATAAGCGCTAATTTCGTCTTAGAAATGTCGCGTTAACACGACCATATTTTGTGTGTTAACACGTAATAACGTGTTAGCGCAACAAAAATTGACACGTTAACGTGCATTTTCTGGTTGTGGCCAATGACTGACCTTGATTTAAGGCAGTCATACATATTCTTGATGAGGTTCTGTCAATGATGTCGAACAACAACGCAAGGTATAAATAATAAATGACTTATTAATAAATAATACAATTAATTACTGACGCTGTGCATAAATTACTTATGTGGGCGTATACGCAAGTGCTACGCACTCGTAGGTACCACAATATATTTATAAATTGTATAAATACGTTATTTAGTCTATAAAACTATAGGTCATACCTTACAAGTAAAGGTCCTTTTTACATTGAACGCCATCGTTCGTCGGGATTTTTTTCCCACGTCAATAAAATAATAAAAAATCACGGAGCTCAATGGAACTGTACACATACGCCGTGATTTCCGTTTTGCTAAAAAGCGACATAAATTAGTAAATCGCACTAAGGTCGATATTTGACGGCTCTAGCCTAATCTAAAGATTTTAGATCATTTAGAATTACATTCTAACGACTTTATGTTATTAGTATTATTGTTAAACCATTATTAGGTTTAACTGGATAGCAGTAGTTAAACCACCAGTGACCTTCTAGCGTGTGTGGCGTCACATCCTAGAAGAGGATTGTTGGGTTTTATCGTATGCATCCGGTCTACCGAAACGCAATTTCTGCTCTCCCTGAAGCAAGACAAACATTTATTTCATCCAGAAGAAGTATGGAATTTTTTGACAATGCAATATCTGAAACGTGAAATCGATGATATTTCTTCATTGAGGCCACAGCAGCGGCAGCGGAAAAATACTAATGTTCTGTGATTGGCTGTTGTACATCTGTACAGCTGTTGCTGTACTGGCATTTCATTGGCTACCAGCAGCAGCCTGTTCTGTATATCACAATACATACAAATGACCAAACATACTGTGTGTTGTGTGCCAGCAGGTCCATGCGTAACTGCGTGTGGAGCCGTAGGGGCTTGTCCCCTGCCATGCTCCCCAGGCTGCTGCAACTGGGAGCCTTTCACAGGGTGTCCAGCCATCGAAGGGCAGTCAGTGGGGACAGCCAGCCCCCACTGCCCAGCCAGGCCCGAGTAGTGATCTGTGGGGGGGGCATTGTGGGGACCTCCGTAGCCTATCACCTGGCTAAGCTGGGCTGGAATGACATCCTACTGCTGGAGCAGGGACGGTGAGGTGATAGTTTATTTAGGTTATACGTTATTCTTTATATATATATAGGGCTGGCCCGAATACAGAATTTCAAGCTTTGAAATATCCCCCCAAAAAATAAAGAAATAAACAGTCAATTCATAGTGCGTTCATCTTTCCCTGCCTGAATCGGGCCAGCGCGTTTTTATGAACCGATAGTTTTTCCTTTACTTTTCTACAGTGTTATTTTATAACACAAAAAGCAAAAACATCAGTGGCTTTTGGAACCACGAATCGGTCTGTGACCAACTAGGTTACGGCAGAGCTTCAGTACAGCCTAATCGTTTCCGAAGACACACAGCTTTGTTTATAGTTATAGCTATGGTAATGATTATAGTTATGGTTATAGTTATAGTTATTATTCTAGTTGTGATTATGATTATAGTTATGGTTATGATGATGGTTATGGTTAAGTTATGGTTATTATACAGGCTGGGAGCCGGGACCACCCGTATGTGTGCTGGTATCGTCAGCGTGGCTAAGCCCATCTCCATCGAGAGCCAAATGGCAGACTACTCCAACAGCCTTTACCAGCAGCTGGAGGAGGAGACTGGAGTTAACACAGGTACCCTGTTATCACAGTAAGACATCCTGTTACCTTAAAGGGAAACCAAACCCCCTCTTCTGAGCTAATCCCTGCCTACTATCAACACTTTAAAATATACCATTTGGCTGACTTCTGGTAGAAACTTTTTTCATTCATGAGGGGGGACTATATTGCTGTTCTTTCGCTGTCACTCACTACCACCAGATTTGAGGGGTATAGCCATAACGTTTGATTGATGTTACCTGACATTTCAAAATTGCAAGTGATGGGTAACTAATAGAGGGCAATTTCAATCTTATCCTACGCTTTTAAAACTTTTTGCATTTCAGGCGAGATTTCACATATAATCTAAAATAAGTTGTTTTAAGGGTTTGCTTTTCCTTTAGTAACACCTCCTTAATAACACCCAGGATCCATACTTACACCTCTTTACAACACCATGTTACCATAGTAACACCTCCTTAACAATCCAGTCTACATAGGGTTAGTATTGGTCCACTCTACATAGGGTTAGTGTTAGTCTACTCTACAGGGTTAGTGTTGGTCTAATCTACAGGGTTAGTGTTGGTCTACTCTACAGGGTTAGTGTTGGTTTACGCTACATAGTGTTATTGTTGGTCTACTCTACATAGGGTTAATGTTGGTCTGCTCTCTACATTGGTCTACTCTACTGGAAGAGTTTTGGTCTACTCCACAGGGTTAGTGTTGGTCTAATCTACAGGGTTAGTGTTGGTTTACTTTTGGTCTAACCCTGATGTTTTGTGTCTTTCAGGTTATGTAAAGACCGGCTCTCTTTGCCTTGCTCAGAACCAAGACCGCTTCCTGTCTCTGAAGCGCCTGGCGTCGAGACTCAAGTAAGAAAAAAATACAGGTCAGGTATCCTAACTGACTTAATGAGGACTTTTATGACAAGATCTCTCTCTGTGTCGCTCTCTGTTGCTCTCTGTCTCTCTGCTGCTGTCTGTCTATCTCTCTCTGTCTCTCTCTTTATCTCTCTCTCTCTCTCTCTCCCTCCCAGGGTGATGGGCATTAGCTGTAGCATTATAAAGCCTAAGGAGGTTTCTAAGCTCCACTCTCTGGTGAACATCCATGACCTGGTGGGGGCGCTGCACCTACCCGGGGACGCTGTCGTCTCCCCACCTGATGTCAACCGAGCCCTGGCTGTATCCGCTGCAGGACAAGGTCTGTCTGGGACTCAAAAGGCTCTCTCTGATTGGTTGATCCGCTGGCAGAAACTATCCCTCAAAGCTTGAGAGGTTCAGTTGGTTCAGTCAGCCCTGCCCAGGAGTTGGGCTAATGGTGGCTATGGTTCAGCTTACCTAGGCAAATCGATTTTAATATTATTAGGTATTAACAGTGTATCTGTGGATACCTATTGTTATTCTGTGGTTTGGGTATTATTATTCCGGATTGGTAATTCCTATATCTCAGCGGTTGACTGGTCAAAAGTGGGGTATATATACATATCCCCGGTAAGCAGGTCTCTAAAAAGTTTGGTGACAAAATTTCCATTGGGGGCGCTATAACGTCCGGTCACAGTTAAACGCTCGGCATTGGAGCCCCGATAGATGAAAAATTCTGAAACTTGCTGTACATGCCTTATTTTACATGCTGAACATTTTTGCCATTGGGACCCATAATGTCTGTCAGGATAGATTTTGCGGTACAGTTAAAATTCGGAAAAACTTCAAAAATGTTCTTCTTCAGAACCATAGCTCTAAATGACAGTTTTGATATACATGATCTAAGATTGCGAGGATTGGTATTGATTGTGTAAAAAAATGGCAGAGTTATGGCAAATTCAATATGCTAATTAGCAAACATTATTCTATCAATCACAACTCAGCTTCAGAAGGGAGCAGAAACTTGAAACAGGAACATAGAGGAAACCTCCCTCAACATGTGTAAAAGGTTTTGTGTTGATATCTCATTCCATGATGTCACTGTGTCAATTAGACTAATTGCTCTTAAGCGTAATGCACCACTTCGCCAGCAGGTGGCACAAAATCCCACATAAACGGCATCTACTATTAAACCAGTGTGTGTGTCTGTCTCTGTCTGTGTTTATGTGTGTGTGTGTGCGTGTGCGTGTGCGTGTGCGTGCTTTCGTGCATGTGTGCGAGTGTGTGTGTGTGTGCACGTGTGAGTGAATAACAAAGACCCTCCCCTGCCGGAGGCATAGTTGCGGCTAGGAGTAATGACTACACCAGTGATTCGCTTGAAAAGGGCGGCCGCTGGGATAGGCGGTGCTTGGGCTGTGAATACCTTGTGTGACTGCTTGCAGTCCTAGTTTATAAATATGTTTTTTAAATAAAGACATATTGTCCATAGAAACTGTGAATCCAGCTTTGGTAGGAGAGTTGTCCACCTCATTGGTCTTAAGGCTCGAGACTCTTGACTATCACTCTGGAAATTGTGAGTCTACGTTCCATCCACTCTAGCTCCAGCATTAAGCTTACCTTCAGCTACATCAAGGATCACCATTGACCACCAGGTCTGGGACTTTTTGACCCAGACCGGACCTAAAAAGGCTGCGGTCCCACAGAACCCCCCCTCCCCCATTGCGGCAGTATTTGCTTTTCAGTTGGCAATCCTTGATCAACTCACTTTGTAATCACTGTATGAAAACTCGACTTCAGTCCTGCGAATGACATATGTTCAAAACAAGCCCATAGGTTTAGAATCCAAAAAACCACATGCCTTTAAACATAATCAAACATGTTTTTAAAATGTTTAAAAGTAGCGATTCATAAAATAAGGTATTTTTTATATGTTATTATATGATATACTATGTGTCTGATTAATGTGAATCTTCTGAATTTGTTATGTTCAACTAACCCACGCCCAATTATTGTAGGCCTATTGGTTCAAATTGGAATTTGACCAATATATATGTATATATTTTATATATTTGTATTGGGGGGGTCCATAAAAATTATTGCACGTGGGTTAATGACCTACTCAATATATCAACTTGCCATATCTTATGATGCTGAAAGGCGATTGATGTGGCTCGCGTTATTTAGCTTTAAGTCTTAAATTACTGTTGGCCATTCAGAAAACTAGGAGGGTTTAAACCCACAGACTTTCAGCGTGCCGTCACTACTTCACTACTTCGTACGGCCACGCTGAGATTCAAAGGGTTCTGCACGTTCAGGAATCTCCCGATGATCAGTCCGTCCCTTGTAGTAAAAGTGTAGTCTCACCAGCTCTTCCCTTGGCAGCTCTGTACATCGCATTTAAGTACATTTGACTTAAATGCAACATAACATTCAAGTACATTAAGCTTACCTTCAGCTACATAACGTTCAATTACATTAAGCTTACCTTCAGCTACATCACGTTCAATACATTTCACTTACCTTTAGCTACATCACTTCAAGTTAATTAAGCTTACCTTCAGCTACATCCCGTTCAAGTACATTTAACTTACCTTTAGCTACACCATGTTCAAGTTCATTTAGCTAACCCTTAGCTACATCACGTTCAAGTTCATTTAGCTTACCTTCAGCTACATCACGTTCAAGTACATTAAGCTTACCTTCAGCTACATCACATTCAAGTACATTTGAATTACCTTCAGCTACATCATGTTCAAGTACATTTAGCTTACCTTCAGCTACATAACGTTCAAGTTCATTTGAACTACCTTCAGCTTCATCACGTTCAAGTACATTAAGCTTATCTTCAGCTACATCACGTTACATCAAAAACAAATCTAGCTGTAATTCTGTCTTTAATTCTAAAATAATGAAAATATTTTCAAACTCGATAAGTTTCATACTTAACTGTGTGTGTGTGTGTGTGTGTTTGTGTGTGTACAGGCGTTCAGATTCTGGAGAGGACCACTGTTCAGCAGGTCCTGGTGGAGAGTGGTCATGTGACTGCAGTGGAGACGGACCGCGGCTCCATCAGTTGTGAATACTTTGTCAATTGTGCGGGACAGGTGAGGTTCTAATGAGGTTATAGTGTGATACGTGAGGTTCTAGTCTGACAGGTTTTAGTGAAGTTCTAGTCCTATAGCTTCTAGGGGGGTTGTAGTGTGACAGGTGAGGTTCTACTGATGTTCATGTCTGACAGGTAATAGTGAGGTTCTAATGAGGTTCTAGTGTAACAGGTGAGGTTTGCATGTGGTTCTAGGGTGACAAGTGAGGTTCTAGTGTGACAGATTGTACTCTGACAGGTCAGGTTCTAGTTTGGAAGGTTCCAGTGTGACCAGTTCTATTGTGACAGGTGAGGTTGTAGTGTGACAGGTTCTAGCGTGACATTTGCTAGACAGACAGGTTCTTCTTTGACAGGTTCTAGTGTGACAGGTTCTTGTCTGACAGGTTCTAGTGTGAATGGAGTCTGTAAGGGAAAGATTGTAGGAGGAGATGGGTGCCAAAGATTGGGAAGAATAATAAAGAATAAAGCCTGAGAAGAACTTAAGCTGGGCGCTGCCTAGCAGCACTCACTTTATAAGAAAGCCTTAAAATAATATATTATATATATAATAGTGTATATATAATAAAGTATAAAATAACGTGTATAAAAATGTATTTAATAATGAATATAATATATATATATATATGATAATGTATGTAATATATATTAAAATGTGTTCCAGTGGGGCTATGAGCTGGGCCAGGCAAGTGAGGTGAAGGTTTCGATTCCTCTTCATGGTTGTGAACATTTCTACCTCCTCAGCAAGCCTCTTCAGCAGCCCCTCCCATCCAACACACCAGGTCTCTCACATCAAACACACCCTCTCATCTCAGTACTGTATCTGTCTCTCTTTCTCTATGCCTCTCTGTCTCTCCGTCTTCTAATGACTCTAGTGGTAATGGATCTATGTCTCTCTGTCTCTCTCTGTCTCTATGTCTGTCTGTGTCTCTAGTGGTGATAGATCTATGTCTCTGTTTCTCTAGTGGTGATGGTTCTATGTATCTGTGTTTCTCTAGTGGTGATAGATCTATGTCTCTCTGTTTCTCTAGTGGTGATGGATCTATGTCTCTCTGTTTCTCTAGTGGTGATAGATCAATGTCTCTGTTTCTCTAGTGGTGATGGATCTATGTCTCTCTGTTTTTCTAGTGGTGATAGATCAATGTCTCTGTTTCTCTAGTGGTGATGGATCTATGTCTCTCTGTTTCTCTAGTGTTGATGGATCTTTGTCTCTCTGTTTCTCTAGTGGTGATGGATCTGGATGGAAGGATCTATGTGCGTCCCTGGCAGGGAGGTGTTCTCTCGGGGGGTTTTGAGAAGAATCCTAAACCCATCTTCACGGAGGGACGGAACCAGCTGGAGGTCCACAACATGCAGGAGGATTGGGACCACTTTGGTACAACCCATCCTATGAGCTCATCTCACCTCTGACCTCTACACTAGGAGCTGACCACTGAACTCTACACTGGGCGCTGATCTCTGACCTCTAAACTAGAAGCTGACCTCTGACCTCTAAACTAGGAGCTAATCTCTTTACTAGGAGCTGATCTCTGACCATTGACCTCTAAACTACGAGCTGACCTCTGACCTCTACACTGGTAGCTGACCTCTACAATAGGAGCTCATGTAGGGGTGATATTGTAGGGTGGTTTATTGTAACCCCTTCTCCTCCACCTAGAACCCATGCTAAATGCCCTGCTGAGGCGAATGCCAGAGCTGGAGACAGCAGAGATCCAGCAGCTGGTCAACTGTCCAGAGTCCTTTACCCCTGACATGCGCTGCCTGATGGGGGAGACCCCTGGGGTGCAGGGGTACTACGTCCTGGCTGGGATGAACTCCTCTGGCCTGGCACTGGCTGGGGGTGCGGGCAGGTAATCCCTCCTTTTTTACCTAACACTTCCTAGTTTATTACTCTAGTAACACATCCAAGTTTATTACTTAACACATAGTTAATTAATAAACATATCCTAGTTTAATACTCTAGTAACACATCCTAGTTTATTACTAAACACATCCTAGTTTATTACTCTAGTAACACATCCTTGTTTATTACTAAACACATCCTAGTTTATTACTCTAGTAACACATCCTTGTTTATTACTAAACACATCCTAGTTTATTACTCTAGTAACACATCCTAGTTTATTACTAAACACATCCTAGTTTATTACTCTAGTAACACATCCTTGTTTATTACTAAACACATCCTAGTTTATTACTCTAGTAACACATCCTTGTTTATTACTAAACACATCCTAGTTGATTACTCTAGCAACACATCCTTGTTTATTACTAAACACATCCTAGTTTATAACTCTAGTTACGTGTTCTAGTTTATACTGAACACATCTAGTAACATATCCCAGTTTATGACTCTAGCAACACATCCTAGTTTATAACTAATAAGCACATTTAGCAGAGTGGATGGCGTATGGTTTTAATAGTTATATTATTCATACTATTCATGCAGAGTGGTTTTAATAATAAACCGGGGCCTTTACTGGCTTGTAAGGTGCCAGTAGTTACTGCTGAAATGATATAGTCTACAACAGCGTAACGTAGCCAAATGTCAAGTGATGAGGTTTCTTGATAGATTTATTAATTGGATTTAGTTATTAAGTCTGTGAAACTATAGGTCATACCTTACAAGTGAAATAGCAATGATGATAAAAAAATGTAAACGCGTCCTCTAGAGCAGTTTGTCCGTTCTGGGCTACTGTAGAAACACGGTGGTGCAACATGTCTCCACGTATCTAGAAGAGTGGATGATTCATGGTTTTAATATTACTCTTATTAATATATGCTGGTATCTAGCAGAGTGGATGGTGTATGGTTTTATTATTACTTTTATTAATATCTCCAGGTATCTAGCAGAGTGGATGGTCTATGGCTATCCTACAGCTAACGTGTGGCACCTGGACATTAAGCGATTTGGCAATCTGCAGAGCAGTCGAACCTTCCTCAGACATCGGGTGATGGAGGTCATGCGTGAGTCACGTCCTCTTCTACCTCTACAATACTATGGGAGACTATACTATTCGAGAATACTCTGGGAGACTCTATAGTACTCTAGAATACTCTGGGAGACTGCACTAATACTGCAAGTGAACTCTGGTTCGGTTCACTTGGTGTGTGAAGGTGATCCAACCCAACTATAGTCTCTACCTCTGTCTGTCTGTCTGTCAGCCCTGCTGTATGAGCTAAAGGTTCCCCGCTGGGACTATCAGACGGGTCGCCAGCTGAGGACCAGTCCTCTGTACGACCGGCTGGACACCCAAGGGGCACGATGGATGGAGAAGCACGGCTTCGAGAGACCCAAGTACTTTGTCCCTGCCGGGAAAGGTACAGCACCTCCTCCAGTAACTCTATAGTACCTCCTCCTAGCTCTACAGCAGCTCCTCCTCTTGTAAGTCTAGAGCACCTCCTCCTCTTGTAGCTCTGGAGCACCTCCCCCTCCTGTAGCTCTAAAGCACCTCCTCCTGCTGTAGCTCTATAACACCTCCTCCTCCTAGCTCTAGAGCACCTCCTCCTAGCTCTATTACACCTTCTCCTCCAACTTCTATAACAGCTTATCCTCCTGTAGCTCTATAGCAGCTCCTTCTCTGCGCTCTATAGCACCTCCTCCCAGCTCTAAAGCAACTCCTCCAACTGTAGCTCTACAGCAGCACCGCTAGAGAGATGCTTTATCTCTATAGCATCTCTCTTAAGCACATCCTCCTAGATGAAACCAGGAAGCTTGATCTGTGTCCGTGTGTGTGTGTGTGTAGACCTGCTGTCTCTGGATCACAGTAAGACCTTCTATAAACCCGACTGGTTTGACCTGGTGGGGTCAGAGGTCAAGTGCTGTAAGGAGGCAGTCTGTGTCATCGACATGTCCTCCTTCACCAAGTTTGAGCTGACGGTGAGAACCCTATAACTCCTCCTTTACCTTAAACATCCTTTACCACCTCCTCCTCTACCCTATACCTCCTACTCTACCGCCTCCTCCTCTATCCTACACCTGTCTTTACCCTCCACCTCCTTTACCACCTCCTCCTCTACCGCCTCCTTCTCTACAACCTCCTTCTCTACAACTTCCTCCTCTACCACCACCTTCTTAATCACTTCCTTCTCTACCACCTCCTCCTTTACCATCACCTCCTCCTCTACGCCTCCTCCTTTACCACCTCCGCCTCTACCACCTCCTCCTTTACCACCTTATCCTCTACCCTACATCTCCTCCTTTACCACATCCGCCTCTACCCTTCACCTCCTCTTTAACCTCCTCCTCCTTTACCACCTTCTCCTCTACCACCTCCTCCTCTACCCTATACCTCCTCCGTTAACACCTCCTCCTCTAATTTATACCTCCTCCTTTACCACCTCCTCCTCCTCTAACCTCTACCTCCTCCTTTACCACCTCCTCCACTACCCTATACCTCCTCCTTTACCACCTCCTCTAATTTATACCTCCTCCACTGCCCTATACCTCCTTAACCACCTCCTCCTCTAATTGTACCTCCTCCTTTACCCCCTCCTCCACTACCCTATACCTCCTCCTTTACCACGTCCTCCTCTAATTTATACCTCCTCTTTTACCACCTCCTCCTCCTCTAACCTCTACCTCCTCCTTTACCACCTCCTCCTTTAATTCATACCTCCTCCTTTACCACTTTCTCCTCTACCCTATTCCTCCTCCTCTATCACCTCCCCTACCACCCCATCTATTACCTCTATCACTTCCCCTGCCACCTCCTCTATTGTGTGTATGTGTGTGTGTGTGTGTGTGTGTGTGTAGTCTACTGGGAATCAGGCCCTGGACTACCTCCAGTTCCTGTGTGCCAACGACGTGGACGTCCCTGTAGGTCACATGGTCCACACCGGCATGCTGAACGAGAGAGGAGGATACGAGAACGACTGTAGCGTAGTACGCCTCAGCAAAAACAGGTACTACCTATTAGTTATATAACTATTACTGTTGTAGTAGTGGAAGACATTGTGTTGTTTAAAATATTTTGTTCCACTGTGAAAGCTAGTATTGAAATATATTTTATTTATAGTATAAAAGTACTTCCTTACTAACAGCCATAGTGGTACTGATATATCTTGTATTTATTCTAGTATTCTAGTATAAAAGTACTCATTATCCTCTACCTCATTAATATAATAAGGATAATGAGTACTTTTAAACTATAACACGCAAATAAATACAAGATATATCACTGCTTCTACTGATATATCTTGTCTTTATTCTAGTATTGTAGAATTAAATGACTGCTTATCTTTGTCAGCTTCTTCATCATCTCCCCGAGTGACCAGCAGGTCCACTGCTGGTCTTGGCTGAAGAAACACATGCCCAGCGACCCGCAGCTCCACCTAGAGGACGTGTCCTGGAAGTACACTGGTCAGTCCATATCCCTTAAAGTGGCAGAGAAACCAAATCGTTTTTTTTTTCCGTTTTAAATGTGATAATATCTTATATGATCGTCAACATAGTATGCCATGTTATCACGATAACTGAAATAAGACCGTAATTTAGAGAAAACAGGAGTTAAATCCTGTTTTTTTGCCCGTCTCTGCCATCCAGTTTGTGAACGTTCCACTCTGCCTTCATCGCAGGTAACGTTCTTTTCATGACGTTGAAGTGGCTGTTAGTTACTCTTCAACGTCACAATGAAGGGACACCGGCGGCGAGGTGTGTGTGGTTATGTGGAGCTCTATCTGGGCAGTGGTTGATTGCATCGTCGATGAGAGGGTGTGCGTGGATGGGTGAAGCTCTGTCCGAGCAGCAGTTAATTTGGATGTTCACATCCAAGGGAAGGTTATGCTTCCCTTCTTATAGTATGTGGCGCATTTCATATACAACATCTGTCATTATAACACTCATACACAACAACGGTACTAAAAAAGTATCACAAAGTTGCCGTGGGTTGTAAACATGGCGATGTTTACAACACCCCTCCTTCACAGAAATCTCAACCCAAAACACGTTTTTTTAAATCTCATTGTGTTTGAATTCCAGCTTAAACAGGGGGTTCACTTACACTTTAATGACAACATGTAGCAACTATGATAGGATATAAATAAACTACACGCCCTTGGATGGCATTGTTCTCCGGGTAAAGTATGTGTGGCAAACACTGCATTAGCTTGGTGGCTGGCATATATATCAAACTATCATATCAATAAATCAAAAACACAACTCAAAAAAAGATATAACATAGGTCTAGTCGTTTTTAGATATTTTTATGCGAAAATTTTCAAATAAAATATATGAAATTGGTCAACACTACCCCATGTATGAAACCATTTTTTCTAAACCATGAATGTGACAATAAATCACATTCCAATTCAAACAAAAACACTTTTTCACTCATTCTAGGATCGTGTGTGTGTGTGTGTGTGTGTGTGTGTGTGTGTGTGTGTGTGTGTGTGTAAATTAATCTTGACCGATTCCATGTGGCTAGTAGACTGTACACACGTGAAATGGTGACGTCCTGTATAATCACGTTCTCTATAAACCAAATAAACCACATCAAACCACAATGAAAAATGTAGTTTAAACTGAGCTTTTAATTTAAACCACAACTATTGTATTGGAAATCTGTTTTACCTTCGACGAAGGGAAGGAAAGAAAATAGATGTTCATCTTCAAAGTAGGCTGTTTAAACACTTTGACTCATAGACTATATGGGTTGGACTCTAATTAATATAAACAACGTAAACATAATCCTCTTTCCCTGATATATTCCATCACAAGTGACGCTGCTCTTGCTATAGTGATCCCAGACTAAAGCAAAACGTATTAACACATAATTAACTTACAGTGCATACGGAAAGTATTCACAGCGCTTCACTTTTTCCACATTTTGTTATGTTACAGCCTTATTCCAAAATGGATTCAATTTATTTTTGTCCTCAAAATTCTACACACAATACCCCATAATGACAACATGAAAAAATATTTTTTTAAATGTTTGCAAATTTATTAAAAATAAAAAACGAAAAAATCACTTGTACATAAGTATTCACAGCCTTTGCGATCAAGCTCAAAATTGAGCTCAGGTGCATTCTGTTTCCACTGATCGTCCTTGAGATGTTTCTACAGCTTAATTGGAGTCCACCTGTGGTAAATTCAGTTGATTGGACATGATTTGGAAAGGCACACACCTGTCTATATAAGGTCCCACAGTTAACAGTGCATGTCAGACCACAAAACAAGCATGAAGTCAAAGGAATT
>OOFG01110619.1:0-26560 GCA_900323295.1 Molva molva
TGTATAAACTGGGTTCAAGTCTGAGGACGCTACGAGCTCTCACGCAGTCCTCCTCGTCTGGGCGCCGGCCGACGAGACAGCCGCGCACATATTATTATTTTTTTCCATTCGTTCTGTTGTACAAGTTTGATCATGCCTGTGGTAGTCAAGTCAATGCTGCTGCTGCAATAGTCTGGCGGGCGAAGCGGGGCCGGGGGGGCCGGTGGATCTCTAGGAGCTCAGCTTGGACTTCTTGGATGGAGGCAGCGGGTCCTCTTTACTCTCCACGTCCTCTTCCTCGTCCTCGTCCTCCTCGTCGTCGTCGTCCGGGTAATCCACCAGTCCCACCAGCGCCCCCTGAGGACACAAACACGTCAGGTGTGGGGGTCTCTGTACCCATACATTACCCAAGTCCACTCTGCTCTAGTTAGTTGAAAGACGATTTGCTTAAAGGATCTAAAGAAGTATTCAGTTGGAATCATGGCAATTCAACATTACATGAATCCCATTTAAGCTTGATTCCATTAATTATTTCTAATTGTCTAGTAGATGAAAAATTATGGCTAGACAGTAATAGCCACCAAAGTAAGATGAGAGTCTTCATGTCGCTTTAGAAAGTTAACGCCAAGCTGACACCGGCAAGGACGGTAGGAGACAGATGACGGTGTGCAAATACAGTGATGCTTCCAGGCATCTTGACACACAGCGCCTCTTGATAACACACAACCTTTTAGAAGCACATCTTCTATAAACTTCCCCAACACACCAAACCATGAAACAATAAACAACCGCTCCTGGAACACATTTCTGGAGGACCACAGCACCAGGGGTCCACAGAGGGCTCCCTACCTTGGTGGTGACGGCCGCGGCGGGTGGCGAGTTCCGGGAACCCGACCCCGGTGACCCCGGAGAGCCCGGCGAGCCGGGGTTCAGCGAGGCGGAGGAGGGCGGGCTGGACAGACTGCTCTTAGTGGAGCCGGAGAAGGAGAGCTTGAAGCTGGGACTCTGTCTGCCCGACAGGCCTGACTTCCCCAGGACCTCCTTGTCCTCAGAGTCTTTCACTGGTGGTGGGTGGGGGGGGGAAGGGGAGACAGATAGAAATGTTTTTAGACCTAACCATTTACCCAGCCGTACGTTGCACCCTGATAAGATAAAAAGAACAATCCCATTCCAGACTAAGATTGTTTGCTTTACTCCCTGAGATAGCCGGAAAAAGGCCCTTCGTTGCTGTGATTGGACTGGTTCTGTGTTCCCACAGTATTGCAGGACTTGGGTAGCATGTGGATTGGTGACAGGGATTATCGCTCAGCCTGCTGAATTATAAGTGCTAGTTTGGTATCAGTCACTGCAACCTGCAGGCTTTCGTCTTCCCCATACTTCATGCATTGGTATGACACTATGAGCATGGAATGGAGAGTTTGGATTTGGCCAGACGTAAGCGGAACAATGTTGGTGCGAAGCGTCGCCCTTCCAACTCCATCTGTCCATGGCCCATTATTATGGAACACCGTCGACCAGCTCTTGGGCCAAAAGGAGTCTAGACATAATATTTACTTCACCAAGTCATGGTTTCTGTCCTGCTGCTCTGCCACAGACCACACTTATGTGATCTGTCTTTCTTACAGACTTGTGCCAAGGACCAGCCACGGCCTGGAGCTTCACTGACCAGGACTTATTGTGACATCCTGTCCAACCACATACCTCCCTCTGCCAACTTTAGTTACCGTTTCATCAATGGTTCCCAAACTCTTTTGACCCGTGACCCTATTTTTAGGTCCTAACATTTTTGTGACCTCAGCTTCTAACATTTTTGTGCATCTGCTTGTGCACATCATTTTAACCCCAAATCTGCCCGCAATATCAGTGTCCCAGTGAACGTATGCACATCACGCCACACGTGATTAGTCGTTTCTAGCTTGTGGCCTCACAAGCAGCCTGTCCGCATAGACAGGACCTTCAGAGACCTTTCAAGCCTTCTCAATCATTTTTTTTTCATTTGTTCGATCAAAAATAAGTAATCAAATGTCTAAAGCGAAGCCAGCTATCTCCTGGGTCCCCAAACGCACATCAGGCGACCCCAAGTGGGGGCGGTGACTGCGAGATGAAACACAGACATACATTTCTTCCTCTCCATGAACTTGCTTATGGGGTCCATGAGGTCCTCCTCACTCTTCATCTTGTCTGATGGCGGCACCACCGCCTCGCCGTCCTCCAGGTCGTCCTCGTCCGTGTTGAACCACATCTCCTCCTCGTCCTCCAGCGTGCGCGCGTCCCGGCGGAAGCGGTGGTTCCTCAGGATGGAGCGCATGCTGGGGAAGGGAGGGAGGTCGAGAGAGAGATGTCCATCAAACTCATCGGGTATGCTTTCAAGTGGCCGAGTAACTCTGGTGTGACACGAGTCCGTTTCCAGCCTCGTGGGGTAAAATAACACCGGAGCCTTGAACGGTTTGTAATTAATGAGGATCTCAGCATACTTGGTTGACATAAAAACTATTTTTTTCGATATAAAAAGGGGGTTTGGTACTTTATATGGAGATGTTAATGTTTCAACACAGAACAAGTTAAGTGAAAAATCTGGTGGGTGAAAGATCAGTCTGGGCATGAGCAGAAAGCCTGGCATTGTAATTGCCTTTAAGTACATCAGAATGTAAACCAAGCAGCTCGGCCTCTCCTCAAGGTCGATACAATGAAGGAAAACTACTCATGTAAATAAAATATCAACTAGCTTCAACTGAAAAAAAAGGGGTCTAAATAAATGTCAATCTAAAATTAAAGTGGGGGCCCACAGACATTTCAGACATGTCTTATAATGCATAGTATACCTTGCATGTCTACATTAATTTTCTTCAACATAACTCAATGCACTTCCAATAATAAACTATTAAATGCTCTCAAACTACTGCATTTAATTATTTGGTGGTCTTACAATACCACGAACATGTTCATTGCACGGCCCGATGGCATGCTGTAACCATGGCATTTCAGTCTGTAACCATGGCATTTCAGTCTGTAACCATGGCATTTCAGTCTGTAACCATGGCATTTCAGTCTGTAACCACTACCCTTCTAACCAAAAACACAGCAGCAAAAATAGGGCTTTGCGTTATTTTTAACCGCCAGATAAAAAGATTCCACACGTATTACATTACTACCAAGTTTTTTGCCAGCTCACTAACTTTTTTACTGGTACCAACAAAAATCCCACGATACCACTTGCTATTGGACCACTCGTAGGCACTCAAATAGCAATACTGTCCTATAAGACTCCCCACCTCTCCTTAGGCAAGGCTTGAGTTCTGAGCCCACCCTGCCATCCCCTTCTCTGGACGTCAAGTGGAGCGCTTGCCATTCCACTCACCTATCTAGTTTGGGGTTGTCTTGCCTCTCCCTTTGCTGTTCGTAGCGCAGCTTCAGGCCCTTGAAGGTCTGGACATAGTCCACGTCCTCCAGAGCCTTCCAATAGTTCTCTACTATGTGAGCAGTGAGAGACTTCACATCCTCCTAGGAGCAATGGGAGGGGAGAGAGGGAGAGAGGGAGAGAGGGAGAGAGACAGAAAGGAGGAACAGGTAATGGGGGAAACAGGGGAGCCAAAACTCACAATTTGGAGTTTGAGACAGAAGGAAGGGTGGAGAAATAATAAAGTAAAGAAAATGTGAGAAAAGGTAGGAAAAAAGCAAGAATAGAGAAGGTGGGAATAAAGAGAGGAGAGATCACACCAAACTCGTTAAACGTGAACCTCTAATCAGCAACACGGTTTAAAACATCTGGTTTGACAATGCAACAAGAGCATCAAGTGTAAATAAACTGACACACAAATAGCAGACACAAAAAAAGTGGTTGAGGTTGGCGGTTTGAGTGGCAGGACGAGGGGGACACTCACCACACGGACATACTCGAACATCTCGATGATGGCCGAGTTCATGAGGTTGTAGCGCGAGCCGTTGCTGAGGAACGCCTTGACCACCGGCTCAAACAGGAAGTTCCTCATGATGTAGCGGTTGTAGAACTCGTCCTTCAGGCCGATGATCCTCCGCATGAAACGCAGGGCGCCTAGGAGCGCCGAGAGAGAGAGAGAGAAACAGATAATGAGGCCCCAAACCAACCGCCGTGGTGTACATCTCCAGGGCGATCGGATCCTTCTCGTGGCGTAGGCGATCGGTGGCGGTGTGACTCACACAGGGCCAGGAAGGCGTGCTGCGAGGCGGTGAGTACCAGCACCCTCCGCAGGATGTCCTTGTTGATGATGTAGTTCTTGATGTGGTAGGTGTGGTGCTCCACACAGAACGTCAGCAGCTCCAAGATCAACGCCAGCAACTGGGACGTTTGGAAATCATCTGGTGGTGGGGGGATGGTCAGGTTTTTTGATGTTGAACATTTGGATCAGATTAGAAAGCATGCGTGTGCAAGTTTACGTTTCAGTGAAACAAGGTAAAAAGAACCAAGTGCTGGACTGACCTTTGCTCGGCTTCTCTTCAGTGGTGTTGGCCAGCAGGGGGGCTGAGAGGACGTGCATGCAGTGCTTGTAGAAAAAGCTCAGGAACTCCGTCTTCTCCGTTTTCTGGGAGGAAACCAAAGCCAGACACTTATCATTAAAAAAGGGTTAACCTTGTTTGCGCTTTAATACAGTCAGAAAGAAATTAGCTTTTTAAAAAGGTCCCGGAGAAAAAAGATTGCTCCAATCTATTGTTTTATTAAAGTCAAGACTTTTCAACACTGGACCAATTCAAAAGACACAATCGATATATACAGGCGGGTCCATCATTTAAAACAAGGTGTGTTGTATGTTTTCCTCTTGCCAAAGCTGGTGAAATTTCACTATTGCTTAACCCAAGTTTTATTATGCCACTTTATCAGAGTAACGGTAGGAGGCGATAAAACAATGTGCAGCACCACGTGTGTCAACGGGCAATTCTTGCTACATGCATAATTCAATATTTAACGCCATCGCTTTTGGCATGGTAATTATTCATCGTTTTACACAAAGTGCTTTGTCACAAAATGGTCTGCGTGTCATATGCCTTGGCTTAACATTTGCAATAAATGGGATTTCTTTTCCTGATCCTCCGTAGCAGAAGTGAGCACAGTGTGGGCGTGGGGGGCAGCCGCCAGGCCAGCTTACGTTGGCGGTAGCCAGCATGTTCTCCGGATCCACCAGCGTGCGCAGCAGACCCATCAGCTGCACCGCACCACCCAACTCTGGGTCCGTGTCACAGATCATGTGCTCGATGATCAGGTTGATCAGCAGGATGTCCTGCATGGTGGATAGAAAACACACGGCTATTAAAATCAGAGACATTGAATCACCTTCTACATGTTATAGCATATCTTATCTCGGCTAATAGAGTGATTGGATTAAAATAATGTATTGCCCATTAACAGTGACGTGGTTCACATTGAAAGACGTACAATACAACATACTATTTAACACAATTTATGACCAATTAACAGTTAAGAATAACCAGTGCAGTGAGATAAATGACAGAGTGTGTGCTGTATAAACAATATAATGCCAAATGGCTTAACACATACGCTAAATACAAAGGAAGGTGGCAAATGGATTTGGTCCTGCTTATTCTGAAATGGAATAGCAAGGCACATCATCAAATAACCCACCCCACCACCAACAACAAAACAGAGCATCAGATTTGAACTTTCCTGCTCGATACTCACGTCATCGTTCTGCTGGGACTCCTGCATGACAAACTCTCGTACCATGGAGGGGTTGTACTCCACCAGATAGGAGAAGATATCGGTGGCCGCCCCACGCACCTGCACGTCGTCCATTCCCTGTTAGACAAAACACAAAGCCTAAGAACGACACCAAGAAATGGCAACCAAAAAGATAAGCTTTCTTTTTATACTTTGATTGTGTGGACTATTGTTGAGGCAAGATCAAAGAGCTGCCATTTCACGTCACACACATTTGCATGTGTGAGATCTCGTCACTAAGCACGAGTCTGTGCAACTAATGGAGTACAATTACAAAAAAAAGACACATTTCATACCAGAAGGAAACCGCTGCAGATGGTGTTCTCTAGTAACAACGTATGGCTGCATTGTACTAAAGCCCATGTTAAATGCCAAACCACACATGAGCAATACCAATACTGAGCATTAGCACCACCCACACATTCTCCCCAGTTGCACAAACACACATTCAACATTTCCAATGGGAACTAGTTAGAACAAAGTAGAAAACACACCCATGTGTATCATGTAGCCAACAAAAACATAGGTTTATATACCAAATAGTAGTAGTGTTGTCTTACAAATATAGCCCATGTATGATGTTGCAGTACTCACCAGTATGACCTCTAGTGCTGGGAGAATGCCCATGTTTGACAGCGTCTTGAAGAAGGCGTCTCTGTTTTGAGGTTGTAACGTTTGTGAGAAAGCGCAGAATTCCTTTAGGAAGTTTACCTAGAGACAGGGTGGGAGGGACCACAGCAGGGCATAAGGCATACAAATCAAAACCGAGACGAGGAAGAAAGGCCAGAGGGCTGACGCCGACTGGATGTTTTAGTTTTTTTGTTGTCGCTTACCAGCTCGTGTCTTTTGTCGTCCTCTGTGGCCTCATCGGTGAGCTGGGCAAAGAGGTCGGTCAGGAACTTCTCATCGTCCTGGGGTTAAGATGGTGAGCAGAAAAGATAAGAGGGGCGTTGAGGAGGAGGAGCAAGCGGCACAGGTTGAGGGCGTAAAAAGATCATGGGCTGAAGGGGCTCGGCCCACAGCAGTAGACTCTGCTAAGTGGGGTTATTTACACCGATATGGGTTCAGGTTCTGAAGCATCTGCAAGAACAGCATGGGAGAAGCCACGCGATGGCTGCCAGAAGATTGGACATTTCTATGAAACCATTCCAAATTCAACTTTCCAAGTATAAATCCACATGGCTGGATCTTCTTCAAAAGCAGACAAAGTAACCTGGGACATACAGAGCAGAAATACTAAAAACAACAACAACAACAACAACAAGCAGCACAGCTGCAATTACTGCTCCATGACCTCATCTTGTAAATAGTTGTTTTGTCCGACCAACAGTCTCTCACTTTCCAAAACAAATGCAAGTGCCAATTAAGAGTCTTCAGCATAGCTTTTCACCATGAGGTTCACTGGAGGTGCTAATGCTTAATGTTTTTTAAAAGTTGTTTAAAATAATTTTTCAGGTCAAGAAATGAGCATGAGAAAATTAAAGTCATCGTGGCATTCAAAAGATTCATACTTCCTCAGCATTGTTTAACTCACCACCATTTAAACATCTCTTCAACAGAACAATGTCTAAATGAATGAAAAACAAGAAATAACCTTAATACACAGAACAATATGCTCACTGAGACATCCCCACATTTGTTAACAGCCGAATAAAATTGATTGTTGAACACCTGAAAAGATCTAACATTATATTATAATCATATAGAATCACATGTAGTTCTAATACCTTGTAATTTGATTCAGAGATCTATTATGTAAAGTTTACAGAAATTAAGAGCCACAATTTCTGCCAACAGCAGTTTGGTGCCAGAAATCCAGTCCTTGCCGAAATTACTGGAACACTGTACAGGCAGGTTTGTTAGTTTTAGGCTCATTGCGTGCCACGTCCTGGCCTGTGGTGCTTTAAAAGACAACGAAGCAGGCCGTATCAGCTGTGTTTGAACCTCTCATTGAGCAGTCCTAACAGAGAGAACAGCATGCCATGATTCAGTTTTCCTCGAGCTCAGCGTAACCGATTTACACAACACTTCTCCGTCTCCACGGAGACGACCATACATAAACACTGCTGAGTTGACACAGAACAAAAATAAAAAGGTCACATGATTGTAAAACCTATCAGACAGATTTGCTGAGTAGAAAGCACAATCGTCCACCCATCCTTCAATGGCTACACATCCATGCTTACATTAACCTGATTCAAGGTCATTCTACAGGCAGGCACGTTCTGCGTGTTCTTTTGTGTATTTTAAGGATTCATTCAGATCCACGCATGTATTATTATGAATACCTGTTCTATGTAATGAATACCTTTTGTCAAGAGGCTTATGCAGCCAGATGTGAGTGCATAGACAAATACAAACACACAGCAGGCTCCGATCTCACCTGAAGCATGCCGACGATCTCCACCTTGTTGAAGAAGATGAAGGAGTGCAGGGTGGACAGCATGTTCTCCTCAAACACAGAGGGCGTGGGCAGCACCATGTCCTGGATGTACTGCACCCGGTACGTCTGGTGGATTTTCTGCCGCAGCTCTGGGTCCGAGATGGGGATGACTTCTTTGAAGCGTGCCGTTTTGGTGAGGAACTCCCGATGGCGGCGGGGCTGCGGCAGTGCGGGGTCAAACTCTAGACAGCCAATCACGTCCATGATGCACTCCTCTGAGAACATGACCTCAAAGAGGGCTGTGCGGTTGAGCAGGAAAATGCCCTTGATGATCTCGTACAGGTGGTGCAGCCCCTCATGGTTCTCCAGGTCTTCGCACACGCGAAACAGCTCCAGGAGCTTGCGGATGTAGCCCTCGTTCTCCACAGCCAGCGCAAGCTTCTCGCGGCGCAGCGGCGATGGGAGCGATGAGGCAACCAGCTCGGCGAGGTCTTCCAGGCGGTTCAGTTCACACGGCGGCAGCTCCAGGCCCGGCGACGACATGTCGTCGAAGCGCTCCTCTTCGGATTCGTCCACCACTTCCTGGGTGATGTCCACAGACGGGTCTTTTCCCTGAACCTGGGCAGGGAGAATGGAAGGCAGGATTTGATTTTGTGAATCGGGTGACAGAAGAAACCGACTGTTTACAGAGCCTGTAAACAGTGTATAAACAGAAACAAAACTTTGACAGTAAATCTTTGCACAGGGGAAGGCACAGCAGCACTAACCTGGCATATTTTCTCCCAGATCTCATCGCAGCCTGCCTTCTCCTGAAAACTGAGTGCCAAATCGTAGTTCTCAGCTTCTGACCACACTATTAACGTGTCCTGATCACAAAGCAAATTCAAAATAAATACATGTTATAGTACATTAAATTATGTCAGTGACATATTAAAATCCATGTTATAGACTGTTGACCTGTTGTTTCTGGTATGCTGTGTTTGGATTGATCTTGGACTCCAAGAGAAGGGAACCTGAAAGGCAACAAATAAATGCGTGCTCATTATGACCAAACAAATCTGATGATCGAATGAATGAGAAAAAAACACAAGATCAACATAAGTTTAAGTATGTTGTTGTTTACATGTGTGTATGTCGGAGTGATACATTATATCAGCCCAAATGAGCACAATAGTAAAGCATGGCTTATAGAGCACCTTTAGCGTCTAATATTGTTGCTCTAAACTTACCATCACTCTCTGCTCGCACCAGCAGAGAAGTGCCTTTCAATCTTTCGACATAAGCCGAAGAGACGTGTCCGGTCCCACGGTCGTCCCATTGTCTGTCCTCATTGAGGGTATAAACTTTAACTCGGCGACGGGTGTCCGTCATCCTGGCAAGGTGGCTTTTATCGGTCCCACCCCTAACCTTAGCCTTGACTGTCTTGCCCACGTAATATCAGACTTAAAATTAAGTTACACCTGTCAATAACTAAATTCTAGCTTGCTGGGGTCAACCGGACGAACAGCTCGACAAAACAGTCCCAATGCAGAAGGGCTGAATAATCAGGCTGATACAACTTCCAGATCGAAATATTCTGAAATATCTCAAATATTGTCCAGCGAAGGCTACATTTACCAATTTAATTCAGTTTGATTAACATTCTAGCAAACGGTGTATGATATCGGGGATATAAAGGCTAGCTTCTAATCGATGTTAACTACAGACGAATGGTATAATACACGTGTGAGGGAGAAAAAACATTCGGAATTGGATCACCTGTTTCTGCCCACTAATATCGGATAACGTTACAGTCTATCGGTACAATCCGAAAGCCAGTTAGCGATGTTGGCTATTTAGGTTAGCTAGCCAACCCAGTACATTGAATAGCTAGCTAGAAAGCTAACTGCCTACGCTCAACATTTTCAACAATAAGTCAAGTTTAATACTGACGAGAAAACAATCACATAACGGTAACATCATTCAACGTCTAACGACCACAAACACAGTGCAATCGATAAACCAACGGTTACAATTATGTGTCCCAATAATACGCTAGCAGGCTAACATTAGCTGCTATTTCTTGCCCAAGTGTTCCGCCATGTTCTGGCTCGGGGCCGTGGAGAGACTCGTCTCTCCTTATTGCTTTCCGTGCATTCCAAAATATGCAGATAAACAGTAGGTGTGCAGTTCCTTCACGAATACGCTTTACATGATAGTGCTATATGCCATTCATACGGGACGGCTTGCTTAGATAATTGCTAACAACCCCCCGTGAGTATTCGGCCATCTTGGGTCCCTTCAGTCAGTACGGGGTTTCCAGCACAGCAACAACAGGGCAGACCGCCACATTTAAAGAAACAGTACATTACACTCGTACCAAATAATATATACATTATAAAACCATTCGAACTAATTACATTAAACACTGAAGCATAATTTTGTTTATGAAACGATTTATTACAGCTCTGTATAAATTAAAAGATGTGATGCCAAAAGTCAGAATGAAAACAATATTTTATTTGGAAACACTCAAAACCGAAGCAAAAAAAAATGAAAAAAAATACAAAACCTGCATTTCAGAAAAAAAAGGGTGGAATAGTAACAGGCTACAAAATGTAACTTAGCTTCGCTTAAAATTTGCAGCCACATTCAAATAAACACCTATCTGTCCACAGCAGCCTATTCTACAGGTATAAAAACATGTCAAATAGTGCTCATATAAACTGACCACACATTTAAAAGAAACCAGTATCTGACAAAAACAAAATATCAGTTCCAAATCGGGCTTATGGAGCATTTCCATCCTTGAAAGTTAGACTCCACTTTGCCAATAAGAAATGTATGCCCCACCCACCCCCCACTCAATTATAGATTTAAATTGAGTAACTAACCATTACTTTACATTTATTTATGCACAGCAAACTTCTCCTAGATCTGAATTGCAGGGCAAATTCTCCTTCTGGCATTTACTTCCCAGCCTGTTGTGCCTGACGACGCAACAACACATAGATCTTTTCTTTAATCCAGTCCTTGTTGTATGGCTGGTATGTCTGGGTGTCAGCTCTGTACCTGTGTGTAAAGGTTCAGTGACAAGAAAGAAAAAAATAAGTTGCAAAGTTCCCATGGCACTTGACATCATTCTTGACCATTTATACTTACACAAGACAGCTCAAATCTGCCAGGTCATCAATAAAGTCAAACAACTGACTGATATCATAAGTGATGGACGGACTGTTTGGGTTCATCCTCTTTAAATGTTCCTCGTACATCTTGCACACACCTGAAAAAGAATTGCAGTGCATCTCATGATCAGAGTATTGTTCCAAACAAATCTTTAAACATATTTGGGAAAAGACAAAAGGCAGGATTAATGTTGGAAATGCTTGTTCAATGGACTTTTTACATCTATATCTGCTGCAGCAGACCATGCCATGAAACATAACTCATACAGGGCTCGATGTAGCACATTTTCTTATAGTGGTCATTGATACATTAAACAAATATTAGGCTCAAAAACGAAATGTGTAATTTGTTTACAAGAAAATATCAAATAGTGAAACTGCCATAAATTGTTTATATTCTATAAACAAAGTGAACAATATTAGGAAGATATAATAATACTTCAGAAATAACCCATGAACAGCGTACGATTAAAAAACGCAAACCTCACCTTCCATGCATTCATTTACCGACTCATAGTCCGCATATGTGCGGCCCTCGGGTCTCTTTGTGGGCTGGACAAGCAGAATTGTGTGGGACTATAAAAATAAATACAATTAAAAGAATACTGACAGACTTATGAAATCATCAAGAAAACAATACAAACTGTAAATCATCCCAATATATACTGATGCGTCAATAAACCGAATGGGTAAATTTCACACATTTTATTAAATAGCATTTATTTTGCAGGATAACTCACTGGAAATTCATTGACTATTTACTATACCTAGTTATATATTAACCGGCATATGGTATGAATGCACAAGAACATTTAGATTGTATTAAATATTATCAAACGTCTGCACATGACATCAAGGTTATGTCTCAAAATATTCGCTTGGTAGGTATTAGCATAGCTCAATTAGCTTAGCATCGGTAAATCAGGCATTCAAACATCGTATCTTTTTCCAAAGCGTAACCAATTTCTCACTTACCATTTTTGTTCGGACGTCGAACAACTAGTTTCCGTTTTTAAATAAACGACCGTATTTAAAGTATACAAAATATATTTCCAATACTCGTGCAGCACTAAAAATCAAGCACAAGAATATAAAGGAAATGAAGTTAGTACTTTTCCGGTTGATGTCTTCTTCTTCATGGCCTTCTTATTCATCTTCTTCGTCTTCTTCTTCTTGTTTTGTTTTTATAAAGCCAAAACTAACTTATCGGTTCATTACTGCCACCAATTGGTTTGGAGTTTGGATTGTTAGGTTTAAAGGAACAGAAAGGACCCTCAAAATAAAAAATACGATACAAATAAATACTACTAATAATAATAAAAATAATAATAATAATAAAAATAAAATAAAAAATAAATTGTATATATATTATATGAACTTAGATTCTGCCAATTACAAAAAATCTGCCTCCCCACAAGTGTAATTCTGCAGCATAGAAACATCATCAAGTGTCTTGGAACTGGAACTGGTCAGGTTGCACTGGTATTGGGCCTTTTAAGACCATCTTGGAAGGATTTAAGGCAGCTTGTTAAGCAGCAGAATTTGCTAATGCATTACCCTTGAAAACTGAATCAGAGGCTATGTTGACCAGAAGTACTGGTTTGTCCAGGATTGCCCCGGTTTCAAGCTGGGTGTCCCAAGTCCCGACAAATATCTGTAAAACCCTCAAATGTCCCAGTTTTCAACATTCACTAACAAATTGTCCCGGGTTTCACCACAATTAAAATAATTAAAATAATGTTATACTTTTTTTCAGTGCTTATATGGACGTTTATCAAGTTCTGTCCCACTCATTACCTAACCCAATCAAAAAACATAAACAATGCACAACACGTCTGAATACAACACTGATTTGTCTGTATGTGTGTCAATCAATCAATGTGTTGTCTGTGACAGCCACAGATACCAGATAACAAAATTTGGAGCGTTTGATTTATTGATTGCTTTTGGGATGTAAAGAGAATTTCAACAGATACGACAAAAAAAAAATCTATTTAAAATATATTGCCTACCCTAGTTTTAAGGAATGTATTGGGTATTGTACTAAGACATAAGTCAAACAGGGCTTGATAAACATAGTACGTAGTCAAAATCTTATACTATGGTTATGATGATTGGTACAAAGAATATGTCTAATCAAAGTAACACATTATCATTATACGTCATAATCTGTGATTTATTTGGACATCAGGGTTTCACTTTCCTTTAGCCCTTCAGAGAGCTCACTCCCTTGTTCTTGCTCTCATAGCTCTCTGAGAGGTGGGGCCTGCATGCAGGGTTGCCCTTAGCGATGGGTTCCCGCACTGCCTCTGACAGGCTTCCAGTGAGGCAAAGTTATTGGCATTGCCCTGGCAACTTCCATACCAGAAGTCTGAGCATTCCCCCGTGCCGGAGTCATAGAAGAACCGAACCATCCAGGTGTCACAGGGACCCTCATCCCTGGGCAGGGAGCAGATGTCTCCAGTGGATGGAATGGCGGGGGGAGATGGTGGCTGATTGACCAGAAAGGCAATAAAAAACAATAACGCAGTGGTTAGCTAAGTGGTTAGTTAATATTCTTTTTGGGTAGTGAAAATCCTTGTAACCACATAAGAGAGCAAATAAAATGCATATTCTTACCACTGAGGTCCGGTACTCAGGGCATCCTGCCCTTCCAAATCCTTGAGCAGGAGTTATCCCATCGATACAACAGCCGTACCTTAGGAGGAGAGAGAGATTCTTCGTTGCACGTCGTTGCATGAAATCGACGTTGCAGGTCGATTTAATCTCCATGTTGTTGTTGTTTTTTCACAAAATATGAGCTGCCTGTGAAATTCTGACATATACATTGTAAATGACAAGACAGATGCAGAGTAGCAAGTATACCTGGTGCGAACGCAGTCACCACCAGGGCATCCCGTATTCCTGGGGCCAGTGGCAGAAGTGTGTCCGTCCGCGCAGCAGCCGTAGTGTGACCGCTCACAGGGAGGGCCGATCTCAGGGGGGTAACGGTCAACAGTGATGCTCTCACGTGGTCTGGGAGCTAAAGTGTGAACACACAAACATAGACAAAATATAACACATGCCCAGCTCTTTAACCTGCCATTGGCTTTCTTGTTAAAAATATAGGTTTTCTTTTTTGTATTTTTTATACAGCAGAAGGTATGTTTATTTTTACGATCGAAATATTGCCCCTGGTAGTGAGGTAGTACACAAAACAGTGGGGAACTCCGTGTTCGTCAGTGAAAGACTTAAACAGAGAGAAGCAGGATAATTATAGTCTAGACAAAGAAAATGATAACCTGGAAACTACAGTTGTTTTTTTTATCACCTGAGAATACAGTAATTAAAATCGGAGGCATTGATCTATGTTAATTTCGCACATTCCCTTTCGGCTACTTTTTTATCATGCGTATCTGCCAGCGACCGAGATACATGTTGTTAAAAAACTTGTTAAACATTGGCATGTTTGAACATGCCAAGAACATTAGATAGAAACACATGGTCTGGCATACCCGACTGCTCTCCTGGGATGTAAGGCACCAGTCCTCTTGAGGGGCTTTCATTGGCTCTTGGGCCCTGCACACTTGGGACCACTGGAAATAATATACAAAGTTAGATGAATAGAAATACACACACACAACAAAATACAATGAACAGGGGATAGGATGCTTACTCTGGGCTCCAGGGCAGGGCTGTGTGTTGCATGACTCCACGGCGACAGGCCTGCCGGTGGATCCACACCTGTCCTCAGAGTAGGGGTTGAGGTCTGTATCGTAGCACCCCACCCGCCTGTCTCTGACCCCACCACCACAGCTCCTGGTGCACTGCAGAGAGCATTGAACCACAACCTCATTGTAAACAAAGCCAAACCAGGGGGGAGTCTAGAAAGCACAATCTACATACCAGGCCAAAGTCACCGACGTGCCAGGTAATGTGGATGGGGCACCTGGGCCTGTGGCAGGGGTGGACGGCCGGGGGGCGCTGCAGGCCGCTACAAGCGTGGTCGGCCAGGCGCTCCCCAGAAAGACCCGTGCAGAACACGTCCCTGGTCTGCTGGCCTTCTCCACAAGTTACCGAGCACTGATGTCGGGCAGAGAACATGAGTGTGAATACATCACTGTGTGTATCAGCAATGAGGATCCTTTGACACCCTGTCTATTGAGACAGACATCCAGACAGACAGATGAATAGGTAGACCTGGTACCAACCCCACTGAAGATGGAGACACTGTACTCAGCAGCGGCACATGGGTGCATGCTGCAGGCCCGCTGGCACACGGGCCTCTGCAGCCCTCGGGCAATGCAGTAGTTCTCGTCCACCGTGCGCGGGTTCACCGTATCCTGGAGCACGCATTCCGCGCTGCGGTACTGCATGCCTCCGTCGCAGGTGGCTGAGCAGTCTCCGTACACGCCGGTGGTGAAGGCGTAGATTTGCGTGTCCCTCGGATGCGGAGCCACGGGGGCCCGTGCCGGGGAGCCAACGGGCTGCACGTCTTGGTCCAAGCCCAGGAACTCTCCATGGATCAGTGGCTGTGGAGGAAGAGGAAATGCTCTTTCGGTATGGCTTTCTAGGAATATGAAGATAAGCGTATTAGTCGTGGATTAGTCACTTAACACTTCATTTTTATTTTAAACGGATGATGTAAATGATAGTCAATTAAAAATATACCAAATAAAAACAGAGGTCACAAACAAACAATAGCTACATACATATTTAACACGTGGGCTGTTAAATCCCAAACAATGTGACTGCATTTGACGATTCTAAAGGGTGAATTGGCACAATTGTGTGAATTATGTGAGGAGGTGTTGGATTCCACACCTACATGTGGAATCCCTTATTCCATGTTAAAGCCTGCCTTAAAACCAAAATGTCATAAAATCACAAAAGTCAAAATTGCTGTGTAGAGCCTACCCTGCATGCACCGTCCACACAGAGGCCAGCGCGCCCCACATGGCATGGAGTCCCATCCACCGCCGCTGCCCTTTGTCTGTAGGAGAAGTTCTTTCCTATGGGGACACAGTGCAGCTCGCACAGATTGGAAGCTACAGAAAGAGAGGAATCTGTCAAAAATGCTCTCATAGTTGAAAAAGGCAGTAGTTTAATTGTTTCACACTGATTTTACAATGCTTGTTTCGGTACATGCTGTCCAAAAGTTTTAGACAGGGAAATTAATTTAGTATTTGCCTTAATTATTCACAGCTTTCCATGTTGGTTGTGGCCTTACCTCTAGAGTGAAATTAAAAAGAAGAACTGTAATTTTGCACTGTTCTGAAGGAAAGACATAAGCTTTACCTCCATGGTAAGGCACCCACGAGTGATGTTTTCCCTGGAAGGCCAGTCTGTCAAACTCGGAGCACTGATCTTCGCGGAAGTCCCTGGATCCTATAGGACATTCCTGCATTGACAGAGGATAGAAGGTTTGTTCCATTGAGAGGTGGGAGATTGAGCTAGAGGTGGGAGAAAGAGACAGAGAGGAAGAGAGAGAGAGATTATAGGAAAGGACTACCTGTGAGTTACAGATGCGGTATGACTTGGATGATCCCACACAATTGTGACCTCCATCCGTCCTGCAGGAGAGAAGAAGAAATATTGGATTATTGGAATAACAAAATGGGTATTTAACATTTTATCATTTATTATATAACATATATCTTTATCTTTGTCTTCGTCTCTCTATCATACATTCTTACAGAATTTGTCTATGGTTTATTATACTTTATTATACTATTATACTGTTATACTATTATACTTATTTTATTTACGTATTTAATTACATTTAAGTCTTCCTGAATGAGTTCCCCTGTCCTACCTTTGGGTGATGCACTTCCTGGTTCTAACAGAGATTCCTGTCCCACAGGTGCGACTGCATGGCCCATAGGCTCCATAATCCCCCCAGATGCCATGGCTGGGTTTCGTTTGCTAAAACATCACATCAAGCACTAAAATAAGTACAAAAACAGCCTAAGGAACACACAGCGTAACTCTCATGGAGACCGCAGTCCAATGCAAAACCACAGGAGACCCACCAAACTAGGAGTAGAAACATCTCTCCACGTACACTGGTTAAACATTGCATAACTTGAACATCAACAGTGGGACCGTATATATTTGTCCAGATCTGTAAAGTTATTCTTTTTTTATATATATCTTTGATACTTTGCTGTGCACTCAATGCAAGCTTTACAACAAAGAATTGAAAGAATTGAAAAGCCATACAAAGCGAACCTTACAGTAAATACAGGCACAGCCAGCAGCTGAAGAACCAAGACCTGAAGGATGTCCATGTCCAATAGCCGCCTCTGAAGGACTACTGTTAAAGAGGCACATGTTAGTATATCTATTCAGTTAGAACATATTCAAATCATTAATATTCAAATATATTAGAAATAAATCTCCAACTAGTGACTTTTTGTGTGCATAGATTTTGTTCTCTTTTCCCCAGGGATCTTATAATTTCAAAGGAATCACAAAAGCATTTACATGCAGAAATCCCATCTGATTGACCGATCCCACTCACATCATTTAAAGGTAAAAATAAGTAGTGCGTTCCTACCGTTTGACAGAGAACCTGTGCTGCCTGAACAGAGCTTCTCGCACGGCGGTCCAGATGGGAGTGGATCCCAGAAGAGAAGGTAGTTGTACTACCTCAGCTTTCTGTTTCCTCAACACCTCCACACTCTCGAATGCTACAGCCCCCAGGTGTCGGGTTTCAAATGTTCCAATGTACAGTATGTTCTCTTTTTTATCCAAGACTTTTTGATGAGCTCACAATTCTTTTTAGCTTATTTTATAAAAAGATTTAAAAAAAAACTATTAAACTATAAAAAACAACAACATATATATACTATATAGCTTAAATATATATATATTTTTTCCATTTTAAGATACCAAATGCAAATGCAAATCTTGGTTTAAATCAGACATTTAATAGTTTAATTCAGGAGTTGCAACCACTCATTCTGAAACAGCAATAAAAGCAGAAAATATGAAGCGGCGACACACATAAATACATACAGGATCCATGGTAGCGACGAGGTTTAGTAGTGACGATGGTTTAGGCTGCTGAACCACAGAATGTCCCTGTTTTGCAGCCCATAACCACAAAGCACACACTGGCCTATCATAGCACAAGTGCTGTGTGGAGCTGGGTCTCCGGAGAGGACTGTGGCGGACATTTTTGACTTTGTGCCATACGATGAATGGATGAAAGTGAAGCCTAACAGCAGGAAAGAAAGGGGAAGTAATTTGTTGATGTGTGGCACCAAGTTGCCCACGTCCTCCCCAGTGGTGGGGTAGGCTGATGGATGCTCTACTGCTCTACTTCTACTGCTCACCCAGTAGAGGACACAGTGGGAGGAGGATGACATGAGAATCACACACACACACACACACACACACACACACACACACACACACACACACACACACAAATGCGTGTGCGCACACAAACATTTGCACATTGACATACATGCACGCCCACACACACACACACATGCACACACATAACGTCAGTATGATAATTAGTTAGTAATAGTAATAAATCATAGAATCATAGTAGAAAAACCACAATATCATACAATATACGACTCTTATTTAGGATCAGCCAAGCCTATAATGTTCTCCACTTCTCTTCACTGTACTCCATCCTCCGACATCGACTCGCATAGTCCACAAATCCCCCCAACCACTGTTATGGCCCTTATCTTTGCTTCTCCACCCATGGGTGAAGAGGAGAGAGAGAGAGAGAGAGAGAGAGAGAGAGAGAGAGAGAGAGAGAGCACAACCATCACCACCGGAACCTCTCAGTCTTCCAACCTCAACACTTAACCCCACCCTCAGAGCTGTCGGTTGAGCTTCTTCGACTGCCTCTCCTTGTCGTCGATGGCGCTCTTGGTGCTCAGCAGCTCATCCATGGTGTCCACCACCTCCTGCATGTCGCGGCTCAGCCCGGCGTAGCTCTCCTTCAGGTCCTCCTGCTGCCGCCGGAGCTCCGTTGTCGAGGCCACCAGCTCCACGGCCTGGTGGCTGCAGCCGGCACGCAGCTGCTCCACCTCCGACAGCAGGACCTCCATGCTCTTCATCAGCTGCTCCAGGCGGCCCGCTGTCACCTCGAACCCCCCCGAAGACCCCTCTGCCGCTCCTTTTTCCTCCTTCTCGGGAGCCAAGTTGTCCTTTTGGTCAGAGTCCATCGTGATCCTGTGGCCTCCGGCCTCCTTCACTGATCACACAGAGATCTGGGAAGGAAAGCAGTTGAAATGTAGCAGGTGCAGGAGCCAGTGAAACAGATGGACAAGGAGGTTCAACAGGTTCAACAACAACAACAAAAAGACTCAAGAAGGAGAGGGAATAATAGAGATCGAGATATACTAGCAACACTCCTGGACTGTCGACATGCAAGGAGTAATGCTCTTGACGGGGGTTGGAAAAGGTTCGCTTCTGGCTAAGCTGGTCTGCTTTTGTACGTAGGCCTGTTTAAGTGTCCGCATTGGTCCAGGGCAGTTAAGCTGTAAGTGACTTAGGCCAAGCAGAGAATCAGAACAGCCAGAGCAAAAGAGAGGGAGAGTAAAAGTGTCACCTTCTTAATGACAAAATGTTAAACTGTGAAATGAAATACAAAGAACAGAATAGAATATATTGATTCTGGATGAAAGATGTGTGCATTTATGTGCACTTGTGCACTCATGCATGTGTCACCCATGTGGGCTATAACACGTTTCATCCCGTAATCCATTTTGCAGTTGCAATCTCATGCACCGACGCCCTCACAGCGGGCTCTATACCTGAGGAAGGGAAGGGTGGGTGGCAGGCATGACATGAGACGAACTGCCTGGCCCCTCCTTCTCCTCCTCCCCCTCCTTCTACTTCCACTCCTCCTCCCCCTCCTCCTCCCCCTCCTCACCTATTCACGGCTGTCTGAGACTCAGATTAACGTCTTCTTTAACTCTGAACCCTCACATGCGCGAAAACCACACACAACCACACACAACCACACACATGCACATGCACCAGTAGGCACAAATGTGAAAACTTTAGGCCAATGTATTTGGTACAGCTCTGGTACGGAAGAAGTGCGTGTGCCGGAACAGACTCGCGCCCACGTCAATCATTGCTCCCATGTCCACCGGGTGCAGAGGCGGCACAGTTTCCGTGAGGAATTCCTCCCGTTCCGTTCTTTTTCCACATCTGGTCTATTTGTGAGGGATCCCCTTGTGTCTGACAAGCGTGGAAATGCTCTTTGTTGACTTGTGATACATAACTCAATAGGGTTGTATCAAACAATAGATAACTATTATAAATGATGTCGGTCAGGCCAAATATGTAGAATTGTGCGAAATCAATGCTGAAAGATGACTACCAGCCTAATTGGATTGGATTGAATTAAAACAAAAGTTCACTGTTCACGCAGCAAAGTAGGCTACATAACAGAACATAAAGACGAGACCACGTGTGAATTCAGTTAACCTAGTGAACATAAACGGTTCATATATGTACATTTACCAGAAGAGAGTTAAATGTACGCTCCCATGGCGGAACAGAGCTGCCACAAGGTGGTGCTGCCGCGCTGCAGGTTGAATTCCGTTCCGGAGCCGCACCGATCCCGTGCCCATGCCGCACTGCTTCAGTGTCAGAACTGGTGTACATTGGCCTTTATACGTGCACACACACAAACATACAAATGCACAAACGCACTCACATATGCACACACAGACACACACACACACACATAACACACACGCACACACAAACATACAAATGCACAAACGCACTCACATCTGCACACACAGACACACACACACACACACACACACACACACACACACACACAGTGTGTGTGTGTGTGTGTGTGTGTGTGTGTGTGTGTGTGTGTGTGTGTGTGTGTGTGTGTGTGTGTGTGTGTATCAGTCACTGCACTGGGGCCTCTAGTCGGCTCCTCCACCTAGCAGGTCCCACAGAATCTAAAAGTCCTGCCATGTTTGTGTCTTACCCATTGAGTCAAAATAGTTTAATGCTTAATTGTATTTGGTACAAAAAATCGAATGTTTACATTTGAATGTCCAAACAATTCCCTATAGTTCTCCCTTTCAAAACAACTGTTCACGGACTGTTTGATTGGATAATCTATTGGTCTAATTTTTTTAAAAAATAATAATTTTTAAAAAACACGTTTGCTGCTATTGTGGGAATGACACAAGATAGGCCTTGTCTCTTATACTCTACATTTGTAGTACTTAAACACATTTAAGTAAGCAGCAAAATAATGCCCAATGGAGCTCCAACGCTCCATTGTGTACATTGCTGTGGAATTTACTTCAGGAATAACAATGTAATTATGTCGGGAAATATGTAGAGTGTAAAGTGTTACATGGTTGTTGTTGAAGTATTGACGCAATTCTGAGAGAGATATTAAATAATAGAAATCCCACAATAGATATATACTTTACATAAATGTGTGATACATCAAATTATAAATTACATTGGAACATTTGAATGGACAATTTAGTAGTCAATAACACTGTACGTTAGTTGGTGAATGTTCATTTTAACATGCTATCTGTGTACTTCTTTTATTTTATGTACAGCACTTTGAGATGTAACAACAGTCTTTTTTTTAGCTAATGTAAACAAAGACAACAGACAAATAAGAATGAATTAATGGTCTCCTAAATGAATACTGCAACATTAGGAAACATGCACAGAAGACATTTAAAGGTACAGGAGATAAGGAGCCCAGGGGGTGATGTCACACCTCACTCTCTTATCAAAAGCAGCCAAGCTGCACCAGTGGGAACAGTGCCATGGGGAGATACAGCCACGACGCCCTCTCTGTGAATGGTGTTTAATGTGCTTTATCACCGCAAAAACAACAGCCACCTCACACAAGTTGTTTCCCTTCTTCCCTCAAACAACTAGTGGGTCAATAATAAATGTCTAAATGTCTTTTGAGAAAAATAAGGGTCTGATGCTATTATAATGCACTGTGGATGAATAACGCAAATCAGACATTACAGTATAATGTATAATTCCTTTTGGGTCTCACCTCTGTCTGTCTATGTTCAAAAAGTTAACTCAAAAACTAAACAATAACAAAAACAAACAACCCTGTGTTGTATTCTTTACTGCATTTTATATTATTAGTATGTGAGTATCCTCATGTATTAGAGAATAATCAAAAAGCAACAGGTAAGAAACAAATCAAATGTATCAATAGACTATGGGCCTATGATAAAAAAGAAGCTATATGCTACTACTAACGGGCAGGTAGAAAAATAAGCTTTAACAATCCAGAGAAGATTTTTCAATATTCATTCCATTTTTTTATATAATATAAGACTTTGAGATTACTACCTATCTTAATAGAATCAAGAGTTATTCGGACATACCAAGCCTGTAGTGGTCTCGCCATTGAACAGCAACTGCAGTTGTTATAGATTAAGATTTTTTAAATACCCATTAGATCCAATGCCTTCAGGACCACTTGGAAATGTCTCTTCATGTGGACAAAAGATAAGCTAGCTTGTGTATGTACGTCAGAAACGGGTGCTCGCCAGACTGAGGGAGCTGCCCAAGTCACAGCCGTGTGAACCCTCATGTTAACGTAACTATATGATTAGAACTCCGGTAACAGTTTTACTAAATGTGCATGGGTTAAGAAAAGAAACGTCTTGCTGCCATATGGAAAGGGTTTATGCTTTATGGAGTTTAATCCCTAATTAAACATTTTATATTGGCCAGATCCATTTTCTGGAAACAAATTAAACACAATTAGGCCTATTAGGAATGTAATTATTTAAGAATGTTTTTTTATGTTTTAAACGTGGTAATTTCTCTTATATGATCGTCAACATAATAATCTATGCCATTTTATCACTGTTACTAAAATATGACCGTCATTTAGAGAAAAACCTGAATAAAATCCTATGTTTTTTCCAGTCTCTCCAAAACACTGTGAACGTTGCACTCTGATACGAAGCAGGTGGCGTTGTTTTCGTGTCGTTGAAGTGCCCGTCACGACCAAGGGACACCGGAGGAGAGGTGTGTGTTGACTTCTAGAGCTATGTCTAGTTAGTGGTTAAGTGCGGTGTGATGAAAAACTAAATCTAATCTTTTGTGGTATCGTTGTTACGGGCTTGGTATGACTCGGAGAGTGGTAAATGTTCAACACGTGGTTTATTCAGAGACACAAGGTAAACGAGCTTGCGCTCTGGAGGTGGTTCAAGAAGCATCTAACTAACACAGGCAAGAATTCAGTTTATATTGGAAATGGGCGGAATGGTAAATAAGCCACGCCTACAGGTTCTAATTACCCAGGTAAACCTTCGGTCTGTCTTGGCTTAGGCGGAAATGGCAAAGAGGCCATATTTGTAGTGTGACTTATCTCAAACCCATAAAATTGTATATGGTGTTGTGTTGACCACTATGTGCAGAAGAAGCTATTCAGGACTGGTGTTAGCCCTACAAATGTGTCTCCAATGAGGTACTGATGTTAGCTTGAAACATGTGGTCTAGATAAAGCATAGACTAAATTAATTTACATCACATATCAACGTGCCTATTCTCTACCTATGTGGATGGATCTTTATATGGATCTTTATATGTTGCACAGATGGGCGTCATGTCTTTTGTCCTGCGAGTCGTTTTTCACACGGTTGGGGTGGATCCCAAGTAAGACACTTTGGTAGTACTTTAGAATAACTGCAACTTTGAAGTATTAATACATTTATAGTAAATAGTGAATTCAGCATTGATAAAGCATTGTTCCTATATGAATACTCACAAGTTAAAAATTCATGATTAGTTTTAAATTATTTATAAGATGAGCAAAAGGTTTATAAGATCATTTATAAAGCGTAAGGTGAGGATTTACAAACAATTTACAATGTGTTAATAATGCTTCATAAACACTTAATAAGGCTGCAATTCATGATTAATTCAGGTAGTTAAACCATTAGTTAAGTATTTTGTGTGAGCTCAACTAAAGTGAGGGCTATATAAGCCTAACTAGTTATTACTTGGTACTTCTGCAATGATACTTGAGGCATTTTCATCATTCAAATGTAATTTATAAATACTTAGTAGGGCATAGATAGCCCTCACTTTAGATGAGCTCACACAGAAGCCTTAACTAATGCTTTCTAACCACCAGAGTTTAATTATTCATTCTAACTACCTGACCTAATCATGAATTGCAGCATTATGTGTATGTTTATGAAGCATTATTAACACATTATAAATAGTTTGTAAATTATTAACTTACGCTTTACAAATTATCTCATGAAATATTATCTAAGGGTCTAATTTCTATATTTATACCTGATTATGAATTGCTTACTACTGACTATACATGTATGAACAATGCTTTATAACTGAGTAATTCACTATTTACCACTGCTTTATAAATGCGTCAAAGTTGCAGTTAGTCTAAAGCGCTACCCACTTTGAATGAATTACTATACATTACAAAAAATACAAGTATTACATTTACAAACATATGTCAAAATCAGCATCTGCAATATTATTACTTAGATTTGTTCAGTAATTTAGCTGACAGACTTTCTTTTCTAGCAGCGTCAGAATTTGTCACTACTAGCCACTAGAACAACAGTTATACTGCATGCCAAGGAACAAACAGATTTGGGAACATCCAGAGAATGGGAGGAATGTCTGTTGGAGGAAAGCTGTTTTATTAACATCATCCAGACACATAAATCTCCTTTGTTCCTGTTAAAAAACATTCCTCCGCTTCTCTCAGGAAACAAACCAATTTAGATAATCTCTATGTCTCTTTCGCGCTGAAAACATAGATGAGGTGATCTACAAAAAGCATGAAAATTGGAGAATCTGGCTATTTACATTGTATTCATATTAATCTTGTTATTTTTAGTTAGTAACAAAATTATGTTTTGCTGTTTAATATTTTCAGAAATAATATTGATCTAAAATTAATACTTAAGTTTAACTCTTTACAATTAACAAAGCTAATTTAAGTTAATCAATTCAAGAAAATTAACAATCCCCAAAAATGTCCCCCCTCTCTGCTCCTACTATCTACGTTTCTCTGCCATTGAGAAGTGGTGCAGTCAGGCACCTGTGATTGACAGGCAAGATGGATTCCCCGAACCAATCAGGGAAGTGATGCCCTGATTGGTCAGAAATTAACCTTAAATCCAAATTGTCTCATACAGAGGCAGGCACACAGTCACCCAGAACAGATATTCTCAGCGCATTCCACTAACGGATCTGGCTGTGGCATTTCTAACAAATGACACTCAAATGACAGCTATTGTTAAATCTTATCAACAGCACCTTTAAGGAGCATGTAGGGGTTAGGGGGGAATCTTACCCTAGGATACCTACAGGTAGTGGACATGGAGATCGGGGAACCAAATACTTTTTTGCTAACCAATAACTACGCTATCCTGCCTCCTCCCTCCCCTCCAGAAAGCTTCCAGTTGCAGGAGCAGATGCATCCCTTCAGACACTGCTCCGAGATGCTGGAGCAGTACAGCCACAGCTACTGTGGCCTGCAGTTTGTGCATAGTATGGAGGCCATTGGGGCCCAGCACTGGTGCTCCTTCAACCAGGTCATCGGGTGAGAAGTCATGGGGTGAACGGTCATGGGATGAGAGGTCATGGGTGGGGAGAGAGGTCATGGGATGAGAGGTCATGGGTGGGGAGAGAGGTCATGGGGTGAGAGGTCATGGGTGGGGTGAGAGGTCATATGGTGAGAGGTCATGGGTGGGGTGCGAGGTCATATTGTGAGAGGTCATGGGTGGGGTGAGAGGTCATGGGGTGAGAGATGGGCCGAGAGCACCCCCTCCCTATCCTCAGTAAAGCACTTAAGTTCATTAGATGGAGAGAGTGATACAAGAATGAGAATAGAATAAAGTACAGTAGAACAGAAAATAATAGCACTGAACATAACAAACCCTGAAGAGAGTAGAAGACAGTAGACGGTAGGGTAGAGTAGACCGAAGGGTACCCTAGAGTTAAACAGAAAATAGAAAAACAAACAGACAGGGATAGAATGGAACGGAGTAGAGTAGAGTAGAACTGAAAAGAACAGAACGGACTGGGATAGAATAGAACGGAGTAGATAATACGTTGAAGCCGCAGAATCAGTTTCCCCCAGAGTGCTGCGGCCTACGTAACACTTCCTGTACGAGCGACACATTAAGTGCAGTCGGCATTAGCATCACATGTTGCCTGATGACAGACGGTTACTCTGCTGTTATGAGAGCCCTGAGACACACACACACACACACACACACATACACACACACGCACACACGCAAAACAAGCACACACACACAGCACATGCATTATGCAACAACACTCACA
>OOFG01110620.1:0-41005 GCA_900323295.1 Molva molva
CTCTCTTTTGTGGCCTTGCTGGAGGACAGATTAAACGGAGTTCCACTGATACCTCGGAGGCTGAATGGAACACTCAGTTACACTGCACGGATTAGGTAACAGGCCCCTTTTATCAGGCTTTGTTTCGCAGTTACCTGGAAAAGCCGTACGCTGTTTCAGCACCGCTTCTATCCATTCTTGTTTCATATCACATGATTTTGTTGTCTTTTGTTATAATCAAAACGGGATGATGTGAAACATATTATGATACACAAAAACACAGAAAAAAGACAAGAATTGTACAATGGCTTTGTTCCCCTAAGTCTTCGCTAAACAAAAATCTGCCTCCGGTGCAAATCCCCATTGCCGTTCCTCAACCAGCGTGACGCGATGGAGAACTCACGGTACGGAGCTGCTCTCGCAGTCGCTGTGCGTGTTCGGCGTGGTCCTGCTGAGCCCGACCCTTCTCCCTCTCGGCCTCGCCGACGGCCTGAGTGAGCCTCTCCACCTGGGCGCTCAGCTCTCTCACATCCCGCTCCAGTTCCCCCACCTGGCTCTCCCACTGCGACTGGCAGCTGGTCAGCTTCAACCGCAGCTCATGCCTGCCCTGCTCCAGCACCTGACAGAGCGGGTGGTGGAGAAGATCAGAACACACAACACGGCTTTCTACTACACAAGACATGGAGGAGATTGCGGTGCAACTTACACAGACAACGTCAACTCTTTTTACGTTTTTCTCTGGGATAAGAAGACGCATGGAGTTGTCTTGAGAAACCCTTGCCTTAGAAAAAATTTACTATATTTTGTTGACGTAGAACAGTAAAAAAAAAATAATGTTTCTACACAAGCCACGATGAGATGGGAGATTGTTGTCCACTTGGCAAGTCAACTATTTTTATTTGTTGTGTGATGAGGTAGACATATGCAGTTGTGTGAGGTAACTTTTAGCTATTTTGTTTATCTAAAACACTTCCAAATATTCACAACACAGATTTCTAACATTCAAGCCCTGAGGGAGATTGTGGTGCATCAGGCCCAAACTCCACCTATTTTTGGTTTATCCAAAACTATTCCAATGATACATATATTAAGCTTTATTTAATACAAATTCCTATTGGATGTCACATACTTTGTTAAACTACAGTAAACATTTGGTTACATATTGACAAACATAAATATTTACGCAAACTTTAAATGTTAAGAACCAAAATGTAAAAACGGCTAGTCTACTATGGGTTCACTGCCTAGAGTCACCTGTAGACTGCATGGAGGTTTTCCACGGACTAACTTGTGCCACTGTATCCAAAACGAGACAAAAATTGCGCGCCCACGACACGCACTACAACAAGTAGTGACCAGTAAAGGAAAACTATCCTTGGGAGAATATTAACCATTTTTTAACCAAAGAATACAATACTACGACGACGTTTCTTGAGTTGATGACTATCTTTTGATCTTGGTCATATGGTGCGAAAATCTGTTCCACGTCACGGACGTCATAGCCTACTAGGCATACATTTCTTTATGTTGTCTAAACTCAATTTAACGATGGATTTAAGGCAAACTTACCTCAAGTTTATCTGTGTATTGCTCATGAAGCTTTTCGCTCTTATCTTTCAACTGACGGTTTTCCAGTAGCAATGCGTTTCCCAGCTGGGCTGCCAAAATAACCTCTTCCTCCTTTTGTTTCAAAGCGGTGAGAAGTTCACTTGGGTCTTGATCATCTGTTATTTCCTCCGTCCCATAATCAAAGAAGTCGTCCTCAAACTCTATGTTCTTGGATTTTAACCCCCATTGATCAAGTCGATCCATGATTTATCCTAATCAGTCGTTTAAATATCCAATATTTCCAATATATTTAAGACTTTAATAAATATATTAAATATTGACTTAAATTGAGTCGTGTAGCAGGCCTAGCTATAGGCAAATTTATTTAATCGAAAAGAAAAAGGTTTCCTCACAACAATGAGCACCTTGTTGTAGGTCTACCTCACTGCCTTTGAGAAACCATCAAGGTTCAAGACGGGGCTCTAGCTAAAGTGGGCGGGTATTCTGTCACTTGCAGGTGATGTCCTTCAAAGGTAGATTACGTCACTAAAACAGTATGTCGCTAAGCAACAGTTGATTACTAACGTTCAGTTCATACCCGTCCAATTGCAATTAAAATATACTGGCCAATTGAAGACATAAAGATGTCAGTCTGAGTAAGCCTGATAAGCACAACACAGCACAAATAACATGTAGGCTAATGTTTGGAAGGCCTAGTCTCAAAATGTCAACATAAGAAACAGCACTAAAAATAAGTTATATTTTTACCCAATTAAAATAGCTTTATTATCATTGGAAACGTATTCCAGAGCAGGTAAAAGGAAAATAGATACAGAAATAAAATAAAAAATGTAGGCTAATGGTAAATAATACAATTATATATCAATGGGGCCTACAGATAAAAGTATTTCTTAAGTACTGAGTTAAGTAAAAACTGTACAAAACTGAATTTAAGATAAATATCTCTCTTTCTCACACACACGGGCGGGATCTATGGTACGAACCGAGCTCCTGCTCCTCGATGTCACGAGAGAAGCGACGGCAGTATCCAATAAATTATCAAGGGGGCGGGGCGTACGCAGCATTTACAGCCTATTAAACAAACAGACAAAGCAGGGAAAGACACAGGACTTCTCTCGTGACTGAATAATATATTAAAGGTCCCCTATTTTACCACCAGTGGGATGTTGATGAGCCATCACAAGCCATTTCACATTCTTAATTTACCATCTCATGGGATTGTCGACCCAGATGAATGATAGACAGTTCAACAGTGCAGGTTGACTTGTAACCAGAAGGTTGCTAGTTCGATCCCCGTCTCCTCCTAGCTGAGTGGCAAGGTGTCCATGAGCAAGACACCTGCTCCTAATGAGCTGGCTGTCGCCTTGCATGGTTGACACCACCGTCAGTGTGTGAATGTGTGTGTGAATGCTTTGGACAAATGCGTCTGCTAAATGCCCTAAATATAAATGTAAATTCAAGCTACCAGCCCACCCAGTGGACTGAACCTACTGGAAGGCTGATCTATCCATCATCTTGGTGGACACTCCACCCTTGTGATTTCACTAGAGGGTAGATTGGGTGGAAATATAAGTAGGGGACCTTTAATTCACACCAAATTAATGGAATATTAGAGAGTGTGCATCATTTCCACACACATGGTGGAACTATTAAAGTCAAGATACTTAAAATGACCTGTGATCTTTGTGAATGTGACTAGACTTTATCTGACAGTGGCCAAGAGTATGCACACTATACGCTTGTGTTTACCATATTTATAAATTAATGGAGGTAAATCGGGCCATGCCTCTCTTGCATTTTCCGATACCTGGGCAGTTATGCTACAACAGTGATCCACATGTGTATAGACATATAACTTGCATGAACAATTATAGGCCTACAGTTTTTTCAATAACCACACACACATCATAAAGACTGTCCTTTCTTTTATTTGAAAATATGCATCAGAATAAAGCATCTCTTAAATTTTTGAATGTTCTAGTCTTGGGATTTCAGGTTACCAGGCATACAAAAATAATATTTAATAGCTGTCACTGCAGTAACAGTGACCTTCTAGTAAACACAATGGCATATCAAAGTTTGCCAAAAAACAATTTTCTGGTTATGGATGGTCATTTGACCATTTTCTGGTTATGGATGGACATTTGAGATTGTAGGCTTTAAGCCAGAGTCGTAATCCTTTGTCCTTTGGACATGGTTATAATATGCTACTCATGATTTAGTAAATAATTACAAAAAATTATATGGTAACGGCGATGCAAGGTCCTACAGGAAATCCATAGACAAATCACAGGAAAAATGTACACACACCATGCAGAACTAGGTATTAGGGAAGAGATTGATAAGTTTCATTGTTAGGTTGGATATGGTTAAGTTTAGGTATTAGGTTAGAGATGGTTTAGTTGAAGTATTAGGTTAGACATGGTTAAGTGTAATCACCCAAGTGAAATCATGGATGTTGGGAAAAATAAGTTTAATTTAGTTGCAGCACACAGTTGTCTGTGTGCCACAGCACCCCCCTGTGGTGGATCCTGGAACATCACTCCTCTGTTGGATCAGCTTAAACGGATTCACGACGCCCGCCTGTAGGAATAGTTCTACATTAACTAACATCATCCACTCACATATTCAGAAAATAATCTGTACCGTTTCCATCCGTACCGAAACACAACATGTAGTTGATGCTGTTGATTTATAGATAACCTATTAATATTGGGATATAAAAATCAATAAATGGTGTAAATGCACCTCATAGTACAAGTTGTGATGGAAATTTGGATATATCATTGGCAGTATTTATGGCTATGCAGATTTGTGGCTCAGTTCTCGTTTTATCAGAGGAAATGCTGATATAACGGGCTCATTATATCAGCATGTCAAAGTAGGTCCATCTGCTCTCTTTGAACATGCCTTATGATTTTATGATTATTATCACCAGCAGCCTTTGTATCATCCGTTTGCATATATTCTGTACATATAGTGATATAGGTTTGAGTGTGAGCAATCTCGGCGTCACTGCTCATATAACCAGCTTGTTGGATGACATGTAACAGAATACCAGCAGGACTCTTTATGGCCTGTCACACGATCAGAGTGGATCCTACAATCACACTGACCTTGTGTGTTCAAAAACAATAAGGACCCACATGTCTTATTTTGGTTCAAACTGTAGCACTCACCTTAGGGCTACCAACACAGGGTTGAGATGGCCCTCCAGGCGGCAGCATGGTAAACTTATCAGAGAATCTGGAACGGGTCAGGATCTCAGCCACATCCCCTTCCACCTCAACTACCTCGTTCACCTGAAATACACAACAAATATATTCCCATCAGTTACGTTCCCATATTAATATCATCATAATAACGATGCTATCAATACATACATTTGTATCATTTATAGTTTGCTTTATGTATTTTTTTTCAATTAACCACACGCCGCTTTACCAGCAGTCACACTGACCTTGAAGGTGTACTGAGTGTCAAAGGTGAAGCTCTCCTCCATCCCAGCGATGCCGCCGTTGTACACCACCTCACGGTGTTTACCAGCTCCCCGGGGAACTTTGAACAGGCGGTAAGTGGCCGAGAGGAATTTGAAGTCGCCTTTGGTCCAAAAGGGGAAGAAAGAAAACATATTGAACGTACTAAATTGCCACGACATTGATACCCAAGCAGGAGGTAGACAAATAGAAAAACAAACCCAGAATGTCCTGAATCTCTTTGTTGAACACGGTGATGGCGGCACAGTTGACCAAGCGTGGGGGGCTGAAGCCCACCTCCTCCGCCAGCTGCATTAGCTCCTCCCACCAGAGGGCTCCACTGAGGCACTCGCCTGTCAAGATGAACAAGTTCTCAGTGTTTCCCAGAACCCACCTTCTATTCGATTGTTTCATGTAGAAGATTGTCTAAATGGTAAAAAAGCCATAAATACCCCAGAGAACTTCGCTATTTTTTATTTCCTCTGTTAATCTTCCACTGCTGTAGACGTCGCTGAAGTAGAGCTCACCACCTTCCTGATGACAAAGTGCCAAAAAAACACAAAACTAAAAAACCTTTCAGGCCGCAGATAAACCCCCATAGGAGAACAGAACAGGCAGCAACATGATATTCATTTGGAACGGCTGGTTTCGCCAATAGTACACATTAGTAACGTGAGTGTACGGTTGTACACTGCCTCCGTTGGTTTAGAAACAAAAATGTTCGGGCTGTATAATGCCGGCGGAAGTTGAGCCATTGCCATCTGCCATTGAAGACAGGATAGCGACACTGGGATTTTCTGTAGCACACTATTTTTTTAACTGTGGTAGTTTGGTATATAATGCATTGTTAACATTTGAGAAAATGTTCCCTTTTTTTTGTTAATTCAATTAGGCTTTTTTTTTTACATTATGGGAAGGGTTGACTTCATATTTAAAACACAGATGTCTGATTGTGTTAGGTACATATTTCTAAATAAGAGTTCTGATTTTTTTACAAATACACTACGAGTTTTACAACTTTTCACCAAACCCATGCTGTAAAATGATCCCAGAAAGAGAATGTTCAAAGGGTTAGTGTAAATACCACATTATACCTTGAGAACACGGTGAGCTTCCTGCAAAACTGGCTTCTTGTCTGGACACAGATTCACCGCACCGTTGGAACTAGTGAACATTAAAAACAATGACGGCACTTCAATTAAATTCATATGAATATGTACGCAGTATATAAAGAAATACGTTTCATTGAAGAAAAATATGAAAGAAAAGAGGAAAGTTATTAGCAAAGCTTACATTAAGATATCATATGAGTTCTCCTCCATCCCAGCTTCGGTCAAGGCCTCGATGTATCCCTGGACAAACCGGATGTTGGGTGTTTTATAGCCAAATGCTTGTGTGTGGTAGTCAACATACGTTCTGGCCACCTCCAGCTAACAAAACAAGAGCAAGAACAAGAACAAAACAATGCCTACATTAGGGACACATGTTCAGGAAGCATCTCTCTTTGAACTAAAATAAACTATGTTTTAGTAATATATTGTCGACCTGTGCTTTGGAGCATCTTGACTATTTGTGATAGTCTCTTTATAGGAGTGCTCAAGCGCACCTAAATTTCATATCAGCACCCCTACAAAGACCACCAGTTCCCCATTAACTGAACATACACTTATCCTCCTTCTTCGGATTCTCAGTAGATTACAATGTAAGGAATTTACATCTTAAACCTTACAGTTATATCAGATGTAAAGCAGTGAGGTACTCTGTGATTGCAATCCACTCATCACCTTCCTAATTAAACTGATAAAAAACAGACATAATAAACCACATGTGCTTATGAGGTGAAATTGTCTGTCAACCATCACTGGCTTGAGGTAGTTTACATGTGTGACAAACACAATCTTTAGTAAAGTAGCCACATATAATCAAAGAAAACAAATGCCTCTACCACGTATATGAGTTAACATAAAGATGTGACATGGATGAGCACAATGACTGGGTAGAATCACTTCTACCCAGACAATAAGCATACATTCAAACAATTGACAACAATACCACTGTATGTGATTTTGGAATACATTCATAAAGCAGGCTGTGTTTGACTTTCTCCTCTCCTTCTCTCTCCTTTCTTCTTTGTGGCCGTCATAAAGCCCTTTCCGTTTCTTCCTGTCAGGATGGGGTGAGCCAGATACAGAGAGGTTTACAGCTTTTAGGGGTCAAAGTCAGCTAAGTAACCGGGGTTCATCTCAGGGGCAGCAGAAGGTGTAAATGAGTAACGCATGTGGATGTCACTCAGAATGTAGTCCTTCGTTGACTCTGTGCTTTATCCACACTTATTTCATTCATATAGGCAAGATAATGCTTATGCTTCCTTTAAACCTACGGTAAATCTCTCCCATATTCGCATTTGTGTGCAAATTGGCAAATCACGTGGCATTGACTTCACTTGTAGATAGCATTTTTGAAGTCTCAGCACAGACTCTTCATAACATTCTAAGCATGGCTTGAACTGGATAACTGCCACTCCAAGATGGATCCAAGATGGAGTTTTCCCCACCTTTTTGGAAAAAGTAATGGCTTATTTGAACCTGTATTGTATGATGCTTCTTTCATTGCTTGAGGCTTTGGTGGACTGTCCCAATGTGTTTTAGAGATTAAGACAATGTTGTGTACATTTCTCCTCATATCTGCTTTGCTATAACTTGATCTGTTACTTCTGTCCTGGTCATTATGATGATTCTTTGCCTCATTTTTCATTAACTAACTAAGGGTCCTCTCTCTCCTCTATTTTTTTCATTCTGAACCATTATTATTATTCAGTACAACAGCCCACCCAACTAATTATGTTGCTTCTTAAGGTAACATTGTGTATCTAAGTGAAATGAGGTTTGGAAAAGCGAAAGGGGTTGAATACTTTAGCAAACAGCATATTACATTTTTAATCTTCTTAAAAAATATTTTTTGTGTTTAAAAACCCATGTTAATGTACTTACTAGTAACTCATTAAAAGTATTATTATTAAAATATCATATATAGAAAAATAGTAATGCATTAATTGTTATCCAGTGAAATTAGTAATTTAGCATGGGGGTTAAACACTTTTGCAAGGATCTGTATGTATGTCACACTCTCCTTAGGGGCTGAGCCTCCCTAAAGGTCTGATCCTAGAATCACCCCTCCCCTAACCCTAACCCTATTATGAATTATTCACATTGTATTAATACCCATCCTTTTATATCTATTATATATTTAGCTTTATTGTATGCTGCCATTATGACCCAATTTCCCCCTTCGGATGAAGTCCCCACCTAAAGTAATCTAATCCAACATTGCCATAAGAAACGTATTTCTCAAAATACAGTGATATTTCTCTTCAGCATAACTGTGGCTGAAGTTCCAATACATGGCACCAGGATGTCTTTGGTCTGGTTTCCAGTGTGTTGTATTAACTTACCAGCTTCTCAGTCATGTCAATGCCAGTGACTTGGCCCCTCTCTCCCACCAGCTGACTCAGCATGTAGCAGTCCCTCCCACTCCCGCTGCCCAGGTCAAGTACCTGGCAGACCTCCAAGCACTCTGGCACCACCAGGCCACATCCATAGTACCTGTTGGGTTAACAGAACAGAACTGTTGGGACGTAGTGAATCAGCTTCATATTTGTCCCGACTCATCTCTTAGTGTGAGCGTTGTTCAATTGACTCTACAACCATTACACATGGAGAGTGTGGTTTAACCTAGTTTTAAGTGTAAATGCCACTGAAATAATTATTAGAAAGATATTTGGCTGTAGCCTAACAGTTGGCTAACAACAACAACAAAACCAATAGCAAAGGTAGCGCTAGGTATGATTAAAAGTCGGCAATAAACCAAAAAAGTAGAAGCAGGACCCAATACTAAAGGGTAATAAGCGAAGGCAAGGTGCAAAACAAAAAAGAGTGGAGTGGGAGTTCCCCAACAATTGTGAGCGCTCTTGGCGTTGAAAGAATTGGACCTAGCAAGCTTATGAAATAATGTACCAAGGTTGGCAAGCTGTTAACCTGTAATGCTTAATCACAGTTCAAGTCTCAAAGGGCTGTACAGGCCACATTACATGACAACCCCTAACCCTAGCCCCCCAAAGGGCAAAGGAAAAACTTAATTATCAAGGAAGAATAGTAAAATAGTATTATAGTGTTTGGGGTAAGGGGTCATTATTATCTAGGGTACTAACTTGGTAATGACTTCAGGGTGCACCATATTAAGAGCATGGCGGATGTGGGCAGGTATAGGCTGTGAGGAGGCCACACAGGCATCGGTCTTCAAATCCGTGGTTTTCTTCAAAACCTTACCATAGAACTCCTAAGATTGGACAAAATGTTGCCAATGTAACTGACATGAGCAAGAACATAAAAAGGCACATATTGTAAGAAACTGAGACGGAGAATACTACATTCACTGTCTGCAGTTTAATTTGTTTTCCATAAAGTCCTCACAGCAGGTTTTCAAATATTCACACACAATACGGTTAAATAACTATAAATAATAAATAAGAACAAGAGAGCACATACTTTGACCTTCACGTGTGTGGCGGTTTCCTTGAAGCATTTCCCATTTGCACTGGGAAAGAGAAAATGATTTGTCATAATTAACTTCATAAGGGCAGGGTGCTAATTGTGATGAAGTGATTAATGTTCCCCTAGACATTTACCAGAACTGTTGAAAAAATAATAATAAATTAAAAAACTATACAAATATATATATATTTCCCTATCTGTTGTTTCTATATTGTGGTATATAGTGGTGTTGTGTGAATAATATTGTAAATAAAGAAATAATTAAGTAAATTAGAGATGAATGCCCAACTTTAGGCTATATTCTACATTTGAGCGTCAAATACTTAATTTCCTGCATTCTGGTGAATTTGTATGCACTGATTTGTGCCTTTTCTGCATCAATTTATGGTGGAAATGTCTTTATTTATGTAAAGGAAAGCACAAACGCCAATGTCGCAGCCCATTCCACCACCAATCATTGTGTGCATAGCTTTGTATGATAATAATACGATTTTAACGAAACCAGTGCAGTCGGTGACCCAGCAAATAAGCCCTATTTAATAAGCTACAAATGTAGTTATGCTGTCGTGGTCTTTCTAATCGTACGTCGTTGTCTGTGAATAACAAAATAAAGTTAACAAACTTTATTGGGCACTAATTAATAATTAATTTCTTACCCCCTTGTTGCAGCCATCGTCCACAGAAGCAATACAAACAGTGTCGTCGATGGATTGCAGTAGCCTATTTGTTTTCTGTTAGTTACAGTGATGGGCAAGGGAGTCTAAAAACCTACAATACCCTTAACATATAATATCACATGCATCCACCAAATCAGATCAACCCAAAAGGCAATGGCATGTCAAAGTTAGCCGATAAACTCTTGAAAAGATTGGAGGCGTGGTCTACACGTTCCTTTTTCATACACCCACCAGAGATAGCTCTGACACCCACGCAACTCTACTTGAAGATTCATTTTTTCCCCCCGACTAACATCTTACAATGATTGTACGTAGGTCTACCGGTAATGAGGACGCTCTTTAATAATTAATACATACTTTTTTTTTTATTAAATAAAGAATGTCAGAAGTGTACTTTTGGGATTTTGACTGGTTTGCTGCCAAAGGAGAGTAGTGCATTTATGTGTAAAATGAGATGGTAGATTGTTGCTTCCAATCGGAATAATTACTTACTTGCAGAATTATAAATTGATATTCATATTCTGCGTCACGAATCCCGGAAGTAGCAATATGCTAATAAACCACTCACTTTACTACAGTGACGAATCTTCACGTTGTAAACAAGGGACAAGGAAATAGATGCATGAACCCTGAACCCACATATGTACATTGTTCCTGCAGTAGGTCCTACAATGGAGAGGTTTATAACAACGATATCTGCCATCAAGTCTCTTGGGTGGGTCAACATACGATACTCTATTTGAACTGTCAATCTTTTGTCTGGCTGTCGTTTCGTTAACTATTTGGCTGTTTAGAACTCTATTAGCGATTACGCTAACGCGTTAACCCAGTTATTTAACAGCTATTCACTTGTATTCTCCAGGTACCCAGATAGCGCATGCGTCAGACGCTGCTGTTGTGATGAGCTCCCCTGTCCTCTGCTCTCCTGGTTGGCGGCAGAGCTGTTGGTAATCCACCCAGAGTTACAAGGTAAACAATAACTGAGACTTTGGAATTAATAGTGTCAAGGCAAGGGCTGGTTGCACAATATTGCAATATAAGCTGCACATTTATACATTTCAGATAATAAAGGGTGCATCCTGCTGGTAGGAGAACTGAGAGATTTATTGGAAACCATGCACTGTCCCATCACTATGCTGTCATCAGACACGCTAAGTCCTACTCTTCTCAACAAAATCACTGGTGAGAAAAGATCTGAAGTTCATGCACCGATTTTGCTTTGGTGCTTTTGATTGAAACCCTACCCTCTAAAGGATGCTTGTAAATTTTCTGTTTCAGCGTTCCTTGTATCCGAACTACAAGCAGCTCGTATACTTAAGTACAAGGCAGAACACCCTGATGACCAGACCAGTGCAGGTAAAACTGAACTAGAGCAGAGGGTTGAGAAGCCCACCCATCAATTCACAGAGTTCTGTCAGTCACTGGAAGACTGCGAGGTTCATGACACGAGCATGAGAAGGGAAGAGATGTTGGCAGAATTCACATTACTGCTCCAAGCACTTGACATGGAAGCCTCCTCTCAGTATGCAGATGTGTTGCAGGAGGTGAGGCTGATGCTAAATGGGCTTGAGTTAAATTAGGATTATTTATTTTTTTAAATACTGATACTCTTGTTTGTTCAAGGTGGAGACGAGGATTGCTCAATTATCATTAAAAAATATGACTGATCCACTTCTAAATTCCAGTCTCAACTCAGAGCAATGGGTATGTTGGCATAGAATATGTCCTTCAAACTTATCATACAAGTTATTCAAATCCTAGCAGTAAAACAATCCTTTGTTTTTCCACCTTCAGAGAGGAGTTGAAAAGATAAACAAGCTCTTGCTGCAAGAGTATGCATGTCGACAGCAAATGATGGTCAAACGCTTTGAGGTCACACTTCAATCATTTGCATGGGGAGATAAAGGAAAGGTAAGCATACTTTAAATGGCTGGCATAGATGACTGTTCTGCCTTAATTATTCAAATGAATCCTTTGGCTTCTTCTGATATTCTTTTATTGTAATAAAATATTATATTACACTTGTTTTACTATACAACATTTAGTGTATTCTGTGTATTGTTATTTGTCTACAGGGGTATGATCAAATACTCTCCTCAGTGCCCCCACTGTCTTCTCTTGCACCATCATCTCAAGTGTCCATGCCTCTTCTGCTTGCTGCAAGAGAGGATCAGTCTTGCATCCTGCCAGTTAAGGCTGGACCAAGTACTGCCATCTACAAGGTAAAGCCCAATACTGCATACAACTGTTTCCGTGGTTTAGAGTGTAATGGTTTGTAATCCCTAACTTTCAATGGTAGAAAAAAACAAATGAATCAACTACAGCTGGATCCTCAGTATGCATTTTTACTTGGGTGGGTGGATGGATGGATGGATGGATGGATGGATGGATAGAAAGATAACACTTTATTAATCCCCAAGGGAAATGTTACAGCGGTAGAATTGGACAGAACAGTGCAGATAAGATAGAAGACATCCAGATAAGACCTTGCTCTTACCTCATCAAGGATATAATGTTTCAACATTGCAATATATTATGTCATGATTTTTAAATCTATATTTTGATATAAATAAATATTACTTTTAATAAAAGTAGAATTTCACTTCTAAGATTCCTACCCACCACTGGCTTTGTGTTTACAGGTACTGACAGGCAGTGTCCCAGACAGAGGGGGTCGGCCTGGGGAGATCGAGCCCCCCATGCCTCGCTGGGAGGGGAGACGAGAGAAGGGAAAGGGATCCGCAAGAGGAGGGGGGGGCCATCATCAACGAGGCAAATTCTCAGCAAAAAAGAAAGGGAAAAGAGAGTAAAGGGACTATTTTTGGCAATGGTAACGAAAATCAAAAACAATCATGTATTTTTTTGCATTTATTTTTTAGAAGAGCATTTGATGTGTTCGGAAGCCTCTAAAATGAAAGAGTTGTTTATATAATTCATAGTTAAAGAGCCAAAAGGCAATTTAAATAAACATAAATGAAGGTTAAATATGCAATCTTAATACTTTTGCAACCAGACTTTTTTTCTAATATATTTTGTAGACATTCAAAAATGAATAAAGAGTTGCCAATGTATGATGCAGAATTTTTGTAAGCTTTATTGTAAATTCTCACTTCTTAAATAGTGTAAACTAGAGATTACTTATAACCGTGTTGTATATGATTCCACTCTAGTACTAATGAGGAATAATACAAATGTCCTGTTAGGTACTTGTCATACAAGCGAAAAAACACCCACAAAAACACGATGCACAATCATTAGGGATAAAAGGCTGGTTAACAATGGGAATCGGATAGATAATGTATTATGCCAAAAAAATATAAATATAAAAATATGAAACACAAAATGTCATGGTCACATTCTGTCTGGCGAGGGTTAATGGCACTGTAGGATCAATCAACTTAATTTGTCCTGTTAGACTCTTGTTTCATTATGGATGCATCAGGTTAAAATTTCCCGAGCAATCACACATTGCAGTTGGATACAGCACAATGAAGAATATTTTGTAACTAGTTAGTAAAAAATGACTTCCTGAAAAGGTCTGGTGGTCAAGGACTGGTGGTCTAGGTTGCTTGTAGGTATGAACAAACCCAGATCGGGCTGAACATGAAAGACTCATTTGATTTCTAAAAATCATATGATTTTGTACGGAAGCATTCTTTACAAATGTAGCTGAAACTTGTGAAAGGTTTGTCTCCTCTTTAAATGAATGCTAAGACACTTAAATGCTAAGACATTGTTCACATACCAAATGTCAAGGAAATGGTTATCTCTAAATAAAATGTTGGTAACTATTGCTTATTTTACCTCCTTGTATGGCCCTTGTCCTTAATGTCCTATTTATGTTAATTCATATTCAGTCCTGTATTTCCATGTTCATACCGGATGTTGCCCGTGTAATAGATGATGTAACACTCAGTCAGGAAGTTCCGGTTTATCAGAAGGTCAACTACTACTGTCGCAGTGAACTCAACGCTTGTGCTTCTGAACATAATCTTCGGAAACATTCATATTAAAAACAACCATGCCAAGAGGCAGCAGAAGTCGAGGCTCACGGATGGCCCCTCCAGCCAGGTAAGCCTACCAGACTGAGGTATTCTGACAGTAGACATCACGTTAGCTGAACTAATGTTGCGGTAGCGGTAGGACAGCTTCTATACTTTTTATTAATGGACGAGTATCCCTGGGGTAACACTAGGGTGACGCTAATTCAATTAATATATATCAAGTGTAGATTATTGTATATTATCTGGCAGAATTGAAAACCTTATGTAAAAAAAATAAAGAAATGTCCAATTAAGATTGCTTAGATTGTCCTTACGTCACAAGGTGTAAAGGAAGGGATGCATGAAACATTTTTCCTTCGTCCCTTCCTTTACAACATGCGACGTAAGGACATCTGAATTGTAAAGCACCGAAATAAAACGGAAAATAACTGAACCAAAAGAGAATCATTGACCGCTTGGATTAAACTTGTGTGATCACTATGTGAGGGGTCTTTTGGTGACTGTATAAAAAATATTAAGGACCTGTTAATTGTTGTTGCAGCCGGGCGCCACCTTCACCACCACCTATGAGGGCAGCTCCTCCTCGCTCATATGCTCCAGTCCCCACCCAAGCCGCTCCATCTGCCATGGCTGCTCCAGCGGCAGCACCCAGGCAACCTGGTATGTTTGCCCAGATGGCTACTACAGCTGCTGGGGTGGCAGTGGGCTCTGCAGTAGGACACACCATTGGCCATGCCATGACCGGAGGCTTTGGTGGAGGAAATTCAGAGGCTCCTAAACCTGACGTCACGTATCAGGTAAATTGATCAAGCCTCTTAGGGGATTTGGAATACCATTTGGGGCCGGGCACAGCAGCAGGAGATTTGTCTATATCCTTTTTGAGAGAGGTAGGCCGACTTACCGTACACAGAAAAATAATGAAAGCAAAACACAATGGTAGAATAAGTGATCAAGCAATCCATTATGTGGCTGAACCCCATGGGGACAAGAATCTTAATGGGTGGAAATTATGTTTCCATCTATTTTCACAACATGAACTATATGCTTTATGCTAGAGATGGTTGATTAGATAAGGCAGAGAGATTATGTTTTGCATGTTATAATTGTTTTGGTATTGGTCTGGTAGATGTTCTGCACAGATGTATACATTAGCTAACTGATGGCAATAGTGCGTCTAAGAAGTGATTGCTGCTCCTCTAGGGACAGCGGTAGGAGGCTAGTTCAGTCCCTTTCAAATTCTTTGATTGTTTGGATATTATCTTAACAATGAGCTTGGTGTTCCCCAGGAGCCTTACCAGGCGCAGCCATCATACCAGCAGCAGCCACAGTCTATGTACCCACAGCAGCCACAGTCCATGTACCAGCAGGAGATGGCCCCACAGCAGCAGGCATGCTCCTATGAGCTCAAACAGTTCATAGACTGTGCCCAGAACCAGAGTGATTTCAAAATGTGCGAGGGCTTCAGTGAGGTGCTCAAACAGTGCAAGTTTGCCAATGGTAAGTCAAAACTATGAGTTGTCTGTGTTTTAATGTGTGGGCTAAGACTTCTGCATCCATGTTTAACTTTTGTGAGATCCTGCTCAGATGCATGTGTACACATACACACACACAGACGTGTGCAAGAAGTTTCCCCATGGAACATAGAGGATTGGCTGGTCGGAATCTAGAAGAATACACAAATGTAAAATATTTGGGGTTTAATGGCCACCTAAGCCTTTAGATAATGTGCTTATTACACTTTATATAGATGTATAGTCAAAAGTTTAGAATTCAGACTTGAATTCTAACTCACAAATGTTGCAAAATCTTTTGCATACACCACCATATTCCCTTTCACAGACTAATGCAAACACAAAATGTGTGTTTTGGGAGAAAGTTTCTGTTTTTATGCATGACCCAAAAATTACATTTTCTCAAAAAATGTTTTTTTCACTACAGGTATGTCCTGATGCTGAGATGTCTACAAGACTGAAAACACTGTATGCCATAGAATACACTTTATAGACGGTTAAAGTGATAATTTATAATTTATGCCACAGCATATATTCTATGACTTGTTCTGCAAGATGTGTAATCAGTCTTATAAATAATGTTTATAGAATCTGATTGTTTCAACTTAAAATGTAGTTACATCTGTGTGATTTAATGAGCATCACTGCACATTTCACATTCCGCATTTCATGTAGAACTCAATAAAGCTTGTTGATGATCAAAAATTGTCCTCTATTTGTGTACTTCATGAAATAATAAACGCCGTGACCCCTGGAACAGTTATCATGAAAGAAAGCGTATTTTTGACCTGAATCAAGGCGTGTCCTGCCTGTGTGCCTATAGGCCTACTTTTATCACCTATCAATTTGATCTCATTGGTATTCAGTTAGAAAAGAAATTATTTTTAAAATGGAGATATTAATCGTAGTGTATTTATTTAAATGAACCTTGTGTGAACATGCGCTCAGAGTCATGCTGTTGTGAAGTCTGCTGTTTGGACATTTATTTTTAGCAATCGGCATTTGACATTACAGCTCGCCCTTTGGGGGTGCGGATAAGCTGCCGCGTTAACGTGCAGCCGAACAGTCCTATGTTTACACATGGTCGCGTCTAATGTCGTAACGTGTCCTATGCTATGAAGAGTTCAATAATGAAGAAATCCTGCTGTTAGGAACAGTGCGGTGGAGGTTTGCCAACACGCTGAGGTAGGTCACTGTTGTTTTGTCTTCTCATTGGTTTTGAATCGTCATTGATTTACAAAAGGTCAAACAGATAAAGCGATATAAGCGAAAAATTTAAATAAAACAATCTGCTGTGTAAAGTACGTCAGCCTCGTTAATTAATCACGTATTTTAATGGTTAGATAGTTTTAGTTTTGCAACATGATTCATTCATTGTGTTGTCCACGTGCCCACGCGCAGTGTATTATCCAGTACGCCTAGTTTAAATATCTCGCATAAAGATCATAGGAACATTAAAATATATATATGAATTTGGGCTGTATGTATAATATTCCAATATCCAGTGCATTTCTTACATTCTTCTAGGTTCAGAGAATAATTTCCGAGCTGTCATGTGTAGATCAAATTGGTAGGGCATTTCATGGCTGTTTCCTGCATTTCAAAACTCATTGTAGTTTCTCCAAAGTAGCCAAATAACCGTATTACTTTTAGTCAGATAGGCCTACTCGATAACCAGTTGTCTGATATTTCGTGCAGTATATTTTACTAATCATACTTTTACTTACTTACTACCAAAGTATTAGATTAGATTTTTTCAAGAGCAACAGTAGGCCCAATGCATGCAGAGTTTGGAATTGCTTGGACATTGTAAAAGCACTTGTATTTCATGACACACTATAATAACCAATGCTCCATTTTGTAATTAAAAAGTCAGACAGCTATAAGACATTTGTATTTTGCTTGTCATTGGTCAGCTGTGAAGTCAAGGAACATTGTTGATGAGCTGTGTCACACCGATATGACCAAAGAGGAGGACATCCCAGACTGGGTGGGAGCCCAGGAGTTCTACGACAAATATGATCCCAAGGAGATTCTGGGAAGGTATGCTCGCGGAAATAAGGCTCAACATACTCTGGACACCTGTTAGATGTACAATATCTTTCGTTTAAAAGCGTCTTGACATAATTTAGGAAGGTGTGGTAAACTCCATACATACATACATACATACATACATACATATAGATATTGCATAAAGAATATATAATATTCTAAACCTATGATGTTATGTTGGTTGTGTTGTGGTCACTCTTTCAAGCCTTCCTTTTTGTATAACTTACTGTGCTTTTGAAAATTGTGATATCGTTATTCACAGCAGAACATTTAATGAGCATGATTTGCTGCAGCAGTGTCAGTAGAACTCTGTGTCTCCTAGAGTAGCAGCTGTTTCTAATTGTAATAAATGAAAGCATATCACCGTCATGCTGCAGGGTCATTTTCCACCAGTGTACACTTCTCTATGCCAAATACCCCCCTATTAAGTTGAGTCACATGTTAAGTTGATTAGACTAAGAAAAACCAGCACATGTAGACTTCATTTGATCAGCACCACACCCCTGTGGTGGACTGCTAGACGAATCAAAAGAAAATCAACAGCATATTGGAGGCAGTCTGTTAAGTATGAATAAAAAAATAGGATTTAAAAATGTACAGTACATTTTTATATATATTTTTATATCTTTTTACACAGACAATATCGATTATAACTATGAATTTAACTCTTTTAGGTATTTAGGATTTCAGGCACACCAAAAAAGTTTGCTATTGATATAACAGGCTCATTGTCATTCTCAACCACTTTCAGATGGTGGTGCTGTTACGTAATCAAAGTGCCTCCCTCTTTAGAGGGTGGGCATTCATTGAACTAGACTTGGTTTGGACAAAGGTTTAGAATGAATGGTTGCCTATGCTGATTGATTATGTAAAAGTTGGCTTGGATTCCCACAAGCATTTCATTGGGTCACCCTATGAGGACATTGTGTCACTCTGCTGGCATTCCACGTGTGACAGAGGTAACTAAACAGCTAGTAAGGGAACCAAGAGTCAGTAGAGCTACTGTATCCTTGTTACCCACATAACTATCTGATTTAGTATATAGATACTTCTTTAATATCCAACAGAAGTTTATGAAAAGGGACTGTGAAGGTATGTTACGCCAAGTTGCATGTTGGGACGGGGGTGCCATCTTGTGAGGAACTTCGCTCTTTACGCAGTGTTTTTTCCACGTAGGATAGGCGAAAAACCGTATTCCATTGTCGAATGACTTACCATGATGACGTTTTCCAGAATCACGACAGAAAATCTAAATGCAGCCTCCAACTCATAGCTCACTAGCAGAGGCAGCGATCCTCTTAACATGGTGTGTTCAACACGGTGTGACGTCAACTTAAATTCTCACATTCTCTAATAGATGCCCTATAACATGTACCCAAGCAAGTACATTTATTGTTATCCAGCAAAAACAAATATATATTATATTTATACTATCAATGTTCTCATACTCAGTTCTAAGTCGCTTTGGATAAGGGTGTCTTCCAAATGAAGGTTTGAAGCAGTGCATGTGACAGTGACCATTACAAAGGCGATTCTAGTGAACAGAGTTGCACATGTACTCAATGGATCTTACCTTTGCCATCCAGCTGCACACACAACCCTTAAGTAGACCTAACTAATAGATCTAAGATATAACTAGCATGCCATGGGCACGCTTGGTGTGTCGTCTCTCTCCCCATCCCATCAGGGGTGTGAGCAGTGTGGTGCGCCGTTGTGTCGACAAACTCAGCACTCAGGAGTACGCCGTGAAGGTCATCGACATCACCCCTTCGGACCTGTTGACCGGGCAGGAGATAGAGGAGATCCGGTCTGCCACCGAGAAAGAGATTGACATCTTGAAGATGGTCTGCGGACAGGAGAACATCAGTAAGCACTTTGGTTAATCAGTGGGTCCATCATTCACACATGAACTTTGTTAGAAAATCTCTTTGTTCTGTCAAGAGACCCCTAAGCACAGGTAAAGAACTGCTTGTTGGTCTTTTATGCATTGATGTTTTTTTATCAAATTTGTGTAGCTGTTTATTGATGCATTACTTAAATATTTTCCAACGTTGTTTCTTATTGCTTCTCTCCAGTACAGCTCAAAGATTGCTATGAGTCCAATGCCTTCTTCTTCCTGGTGTTTGACCTGTAAGTGAAACCGAACTGATTCCCTGTTAAATTATTTTGTGGAAACTTATCTTAAATGTTTTTCCTTTTTTGAAGGATGAAGAGGGGTGAACTTTTTGACTACCTCACTGAAAAAGTTACCCTCAGCGAGAAGGAAACCAGGTCGGAACCCTCACAATGAGTTTATTATTAATTCTTCTACTGCCTCACGATGATGGTGTTATATCTCTAACAGACATCATAATCAAACCTTCTGTGGGAGTTAGATCTTTGATACTTCTTGAGTCAATGTTATTCTTCAATGACTTCCTTTCATTAATTAGTATGCAATTGAATAAATGCTTGTCTTCGCTGAAGCAGTCTGATGAGGAAGGTGTGTCATACGCAGGAACATCATGCGTGCTCTGCTGGAGGTGGTCCAGTTTCTCCACTCCCAGAATATTGTCCACAGGGATCTGAAGCCTGAGAACATCCTGCTGGACGATCAGATGAACATCAAACTCACCGACTTCGGTTTTTCTGTACAGACCCAGCCAGGACAGAAGCTTTCCGGTTTGAGACAAGTCCCTCCCACCACATGGCAGAAGAGCACTTTAAGATGTTTTTCAATGGGCCAATTGACATAGTCATGTTGATACTTGAAAAAGTGTCACTCAATAACAATAACAAAAATAAAATTGGGGACAAAAATAAATGTCATCATCATCTTCATCAAAAATAAATGTGTTTGAGAATATTAGGTCGCAAAATAGAATGTGTTTAAGCTCTCTGAAAGAGGTCAGCCAAGTTCTTAAAGCTAAAGCTCTCTAGTGTTGAGTTTCCAGACCTTCTCACATGTGGTTCGCTGGCCCAACAAAGGTCAAATGTAATTGCGCGCATAACATGTGTTTACTGCTCTGTTACTGAAATGTTCAGAAGGCGATATGCACACCTTTTTAAAGGGAACACCAGAAGTGGACTGGAAACTTGTAAGGAAATTAGTTAGACAAAGGTACAATAATGTAACATACATTTATAAAAATTACTCTTGTTTTTACTGTATAAACTAGCATGTAACTTTGCTACATCTCCAAACTTTCCAGTATGTCCATGTTCATCTCTTCTGTGTGGATCTATATCCAGAGGTGTGTGGGACCCCCGGTTACCTGGCCCCTGAGATCATTGAATGCTCCATGAACACCGCTCATGTGGGATACGATACAGCTGTGGACATGTGAGTTTCCAGAAACCTATCCTATTCCGCATCCACTGGGTGAAAATAAAAGTATTAATGTCATCGCTAGGGCTTTGACACTTCAAGGCCTTTTTTGTAGCCACGGAGTACACTTAATGTAGCTTGTAAATCTGCAAAGGTTCCCCAGGTGGAACGGTGAAAATTACGCACACACTATACAGACCATGTTTGGCTCATGGGTTGTCCTTGCAGATGGAGTTCAGGCGTCATTATGTACACTCTGCTGGCGGGCTCTCCTCCCTTCTGGCACCGCAAACAGATGCTGATGCTGCGCATGATCCTGGCTGGGAAGTACGACTTCTCCTCTCCCGAATGGGAGGATCGCTCGGACACCGTCAAGGACTTGGTATGCTGTTCACTCAGAAGGAAGACCTATTGTTTTGTATGTCCGGGTTTTCCCTGCCAGTTTACAGCCAATGCGGCCCGTAGAGTTTTGCCCCATGCCTTGTTAACTAGGTGTTATATAACTTGTATCACCATTGTACGTATCCCATTGTGCTGGACAATTTATTAAATCATTGCAATGTTTTCAGATCTCCCGCATGCTGGTGGTCGATCCGAAACAGAGATACACAGCCAGAGACGCCCTCAACCACCCCTTCTTCTCCCAATACGTGGTGGCCGAAGTACGACAGTTTAGCCCTTACAGGCGGTTCAAGGTGAGGTGGCTGGATGTGTGTGGGACATTACACCACAGCAGACGAGTAAATTAAATGCAAACATTTGAAGGTTGTTAGTGGGAAGAAAAAATATTGGCTATAATCAAGAATATGGATTTCTGATTAGGCAAATCTGTCTTTGCATCTTTAGTTCAAAAACAGCTTCATTAAAAGCATATATTGGAGAAGCTACATAAATGGTATGCAAGAACCAAAATCGCCATACAGTCGTTTTGTGGCTAAGGGCTATGAAAACCGACCACCTTTTGGGGGCACATGACCATATGCTTTCTATCGAATATTTATCCTTATTGCAGAAGCTATTGGCTTACATTTCACTTTGATCCCCAGGTCATTTGCATGACTGTCCTAGCAACAATGCGGATCTACTGCAATTACCGCCGTGCCAAGCCTGTTACCAAGGAGGTTATCAAGAGTGACCCGTACGCAGTCAAGCCCATCCGCAAGCTCATCGATGCTTGTGCTTTCAAGATCTACGGTCATTGGGTTAAGAAGGGCCAGACTCAGAACAGAGCCGCTCTTTTTGAGAACAGTCCTAAGGTCATCCTGCTGTCCCTCGCTGCAGAAGCAGATGACTCACCCCTCCACACCTGGTAGCGAAGTACGGCTGTTACTCAGGACCCACTTTTGGGGAGGTTATATGGGGACACATCCCCACTCCGGAACACTAGGTGTTACAAGAGGCTAGCTTGGTAAATAGGGCGTGCTCTGGATATTTGAATATGGAGCAGTGCAATACATTTGTAATGCAGTTGGAAAGTTAACCACCAAAAATGTTATGTAAATTGCATGGATATACTACTCTTGTAGTGGATGAGGTGACATACCCCCACACTAGGTAGAGCACTTTGGGTGTCTTGAAAGCAATAATTACTCTTCTGTGCTAGTATCTCAAGGGTTTAGCAAAGATGTTCATCCGTCTTTCCTTTCGAAGGTAAAGCACAGTTTAAGCACAGGACTCATATCTTGGGGAGTCGATTATTTTCAATGTACCCACCTGCATACTTGAAATCATGTTTAGAGGCAATATGTCAAACTTTACATTATGAAAGTCTACATTCAATAAACATGGCCTATTTGATCCATCCATCTATCTATCAATTCTACACTGTTTCTGGATTTCAAGAGAATTATATTAAAAAATTACAAACGCATCATTGGTCTTTAGAAATGCATTTAATCCAATAAAATGGTGGCAACTTTGCTGAATAAGATTTAAAAAAAAAAAACAAGCAAAGGCTTAGCCAATGACAATTCAAAGTACTGGAGTCTCCAGTACTCAAAGTGCTCTAGTCGTCTCACTCCCGACCTCAATTCTTCAGTGGTGACACATCGGCTTGCTTACATGTCATCTCCAAGCTAGATGTTATCCAAGGGTCTGTGGGTGGAAAGAGTATACACTGTAGTCAAACATTGAATGCAATAACTTGCACTATGCTTTGCATTGGCAAATACTTAAGTTTCCTTTAGCGGTTCCAAATAAAATATGTTAGAACATTGAACACAGGTTGAATCATCTGCATGTTCAGGTGTTAGTAAGAGCAGAAAGCTTTATTTAAAAAAGGCAACGTGCTATCCATTATGGGTAGACCGAAGCACACGGCTTGCATTTTCATTCACCGCTATACAAAGACAGCAGGTAAGGCACAGTACAGAACAAAATGAATCTTAGCCAAACAGGGCGATTACATTTGTATTCACATTGACACGAGGATACAAATACGGAACAGTACTCCTATCCTTGTATAGAGGTCAGGTGTGAAAGGTTCTCTAGCATGGTGTCTGGCTGCATTGACCACTGAGAGGCTAACACAGAATTCGTCCACGCATCATTAACTTGAACTTTAATTAACATTCAAATACCAGTTACCTTTATCCGCCACTCATTTTGACCAGCCAGGAGCCACCATCCCGCTTCACGGCACTGGACTTTCCTTTTGTAGTTCCAAATGAGAATATGTTAAAACATTGAACACAAGTTGAACAATCTGCATGTTAGGGTGTTGGTATGAGCAAAAAGCTTGATTGAAAAGGCAACATGTGCTATCCATGTGTAGATCTAAGCAGACAAATAACATTTTCTTAATATATAGGACATGCCAACAACTTAATTGTTTTTTTCTGCACGCACAAAAAAAAAATATATATCTAGGCACTAAATACTACAGCTGTAGTTCCCATTAAAGATTTATAAGGGCTTTACCTCTGAAGGCCTCTCCAAATGGGTCCTTGAATAGTGCTCAATTCTGAGTTGTACCGTTGACAGGTTGGTGTTCCTGCCTGGTTCTGAACTCAACCTGAAAGAGAGGAGATAATGTCAATCACATTCATGTTTCAAGAATTGAAGGGTCAATTTCGAAATGCTCAAAATCTTTGATGCTCAAAAACTGAACATATTCCACCCAACGATGCCAGATTGAGCCCACGTCGTCCCAAGAATACTCAGGAGTCAACCGTGTCAAAGACAACAGGGATGACAGTACAGAACAAAATGAATTTTAGCCAAACAGGGCGATTACATTTGTATTCACATTGACACGAGGATACAAATACGGAACAGTACTCCTATCCTTGTATAGAGGTCAGGTGTGAAAGGTTCTCTAGCATGGTGTCTGGCTGCATTGACCACTGAGAGGCTAACACAGAATTCGTCCACGCATCATTACCTTGAACTTTAATTCACATTAAAATACAGGTTACCTTTATCCGCCACTCATTTGGCCAGCCAGGAGCCACCATCCCGCTTCGGCACTGAAGTTATTTCTTTACTGAAGGCACAAAAAAAAGGTATATACATACATACATACATACACACACACACACACACTGGCACTAAATAGTACAGCTGTAGTTTCCATTGAAATATTTATAAAGGGCTTTACCTCTGATGGCCACTCCAAATGGTTCCTTGAATAGTGCTCAATTCTGAGTTGCACCATTGACAAGTTGGTGTTTCTGCCCGGTTCTGAACTTAAACCTTGAAAAGGGGAGATAATGTTGATCAAATTCGTGTTTCAAGTCATGATTTCGAAATGCTCAAAATCCTTGAGCATCCTTGATGCTCAAAAACGGAACATATTCCACCCAACAATGCCAGATTGTCCCAAGAATACTCAGATAAGTAAGTTAGTCAACCGTGTCAATGAAAGCAGGGAAGACACAATAACGTTACAGAACAAAATGAATCTTAGCCAAACAGGGCGATTACATTTGTATTCACATTGACACGAGGATACAAATACGGAACAGTACTCCTATCCTTGTATAGAGGTCAGGTGTGAAAGGTTCTCTAGCATGGTGTCTGGCTGCATTGACCACTGAGAGGCTAACACAGAATTCGTCCACGCATCATTAACTTCAATTTACATTAAAATACGAATTACCTTTATCCACCACTTATTTCGGCCAGTCAAGAGCCACCATCCCGCTTCACGGCACTGAAAGAAACGATTAAAATGCTCGATTAAAAAGGCTGCGTACCCAGGGAGGCCTTATATTCAGGACACGTGGGACTGCACTACGGATGGATCTATAATAGCAGGGATCAACTTGACATACACACTTCTTATAAATATGCATGGCTAAATCATTTTGTAACATTATTCACTCCGAGATTAGACTGTGGCACTGAACTGCACGTAGCCATACAGCCAATGGAGAGCGAGCATACTTTAGCATGGTGTCTGGCTGCGGTTACTTTGGACATCAGTAGAGTTCTACCATGAATCATACTGTTACATTTACCTTTAAACAATTGCCTTCTTTGTAGAGATGCGTTTTTCGGAGATTTCTCACGCCCGCCTATCACCGTCTGGGGCTGCTTCGGTTTCTGGGTGGCCCCAGAACCCATAAGATGTGTGAGCATATCGGAACTGCTTATATATTGTAGGACTTCCATGCTTTTTTTTTAACCACGTGTTCACAGCTCGAGGATCTTCAGAGCGCTGCTGCTGAAATGCTTTCAGTCTTCCCGGAACAAATGGGCGGGGCGTCTGGTTGTGGGCGGGGCACAGCACATTCCATTTTTTGCGAAAATAGTGACATGAAGTTTGTATAGTAAGAATGTACATATTCACACCTTTGTCTTAATAGCGACGTATGTAAATAATACAACGAAAATAAGCTGTTTCTAAGCACGGCCCCATGCGGGCGGAACGTAATGTCATTTATTACGTTCTTTAAAATGTCAGTGATTAGTTCAACCCAGGCGTTGTGGGCGGGTTCACTCGCCGGCTCTCTTTTGATTGGCTGTGCGGCTCAGCTCCATGCTTTCTCTTCCTCGCCACTAAACTCAATGAATATTAGACTGGTGAAAAGGTTTTGGCTGAGGAGCTTCTGCCTGTTATACCATCGTCGCTGCAACCAGTAAGTTTCAACAAGAAGTTGCTGAATACGTTAAGTTACTTTGTGGAACGACCGTACTTGCAGTCTGATTTTCGTTTTTGCATTTGCAAAGAGGCTGCATGTGAATCAAATAAAGGGTTGTGCTCATATACATTCAGGTAACGTTACCATTCTCAAAGCTAATGCAGATTCCACTAAAAGTTTATATATTTAATTTAAAATGCCAGTTCCACGGATTGATGCATCGTTCGTTTTGCGTTGCAGGAAGTGTAAAATGGTGTGCTGATTACCAAGTGGCAGTGTTTAGTGTTTCTGTTCCATCTATTTTCCTTTTTCTCTAACTGGGTGACGCAACATCGCCAGACAATGTCTACCTAGTAAGGCCCATCAGTAGATCAGAGCGGCCTGTTTTTGTCATGCATTCTTCAAATACTCCACGGCTATTCATTATCACGATTTATAGCAGCTATGCCGAAAATGCAGATTTTCGACTGCCGTTTGGAAATGTGTTTATAACCACAGACCTACTTGCACAAAACGACAAGTAGGTCTACGGTTGATAATGAAAGACCTGCTGCTACTACGTTTTCAACTCGTGACCGACCGTTATTAAATTACTCCAATGATCATTGTCGTTTCTGACTGTCTGTGAGCCAGTTTAAACCTCAAATGAAATGTTATACATGCAAGCAGTTATTCGAATTATAGTGTCGACTAATGATGGATGCTGTCCTCATTTATTTTTTAGAACGATGACGTCTCTATCCCAGACACAGGAGATGTTCAGGAGAGCAGAAGCTGTCTGCTTTGATGTAGACAGCACAGTTATCAAAGAAGAGGGTATTGATGAACTGGCCAAATTCTGTGGTGTTGGGGATGCAGTCACTGAAATGTATGTCTGATGCTTTGGCCTACATTGGTGGATTATGTCATTCATCATCACATTCCTCAGCCATTGTTCTATTCAGTCAGGTGTATACCTTGTCGATATTGTAATGTGTTTCTGTAAACTTTTAGGACGCGTAATGCCATGGGTGGGTCGGTCACATTCAAGACAGCCCTTTCTGAACGATTGTCCATCATCCGCTGCTCTAGAGAACAAGTGAACAAACTGATAACAGACCACCCCCCTCAGTTGACTGCAGGTATTAAGTAAGTGTGTAGATCCCAATTAGTTTCAGGTATATTTTCTATCCTAAAAACTTTGGAATGTCATTGTAAATTATGAATCACAACACATATTAGAATGACTATTATGTAAGGACTGGGTAGTTAAGCAAATCTTGACATTAGATTTTACCACACCCCTTCTTCTCATTGTCATCCAGTGTTCTCATTGAGCTTTTGTCTCTCCAGGGAACTTGTGGACCGGCTTCATGAGCGCAATGTCAAGGTCTTCCTCATATCTGGTGGGTTCCGCTGCATCGTTGAGCATGTAGCAGCTCAACTCGATATTCCTCTCGACCACGTCTACGCAAACAGGCTCAAGTTCTACTTTAATGGTAAAGTATATCAAGTTTTATCAATCACTGGTTTCCATATGATTCTTGAAATAAATAACTTGGTAATTCAAGCCACCTGCGTAGAACAGATGGTTTGATGGTGTACTTCTATGCAACAACCAAAAGCAAGCAATGTTTTGCTTGTTGTATTGTTAGTCTGGGGAATAGTAGAAGACCCCAATAAACTTTCACGAGACTTTATTCAAAGGGTGGACACTGAACATGGGCAGCAGCTTCTTTATTTGATCGGCCTCACTGTAGCGGACAACAGGTTTAAGGAAACAGAGAAGACTAGGTCTACTTAAAGTTGAAGTGTGTAGTATTTAGTGGCATCTAGCAGTGAGGTTGCAGATTAACCAACTGAAAACCCCCACTCTTCCTTTCCAATGACATAGGAGAAGCTAGGGTGGCCTGTAAGTTGCCTGTAGGTACTTCCAAACTGATGTCATCGTCTACAACAGAATTGAGTAGCCAAGCGTCAAGGGATGAGGTTCCTTGATAGATTAGTACATATTATTTTGTAATTTAGTCTAAAAAAGTAAAGGTGATGGCTTAAAAGTGAGATAGCAATTATGATTACAAATTTAAAAACACGTCCTCTCTAGAGCCGTTTGTACGTTCTGGGCTACTGTAGAAATATGGTGGTGCAACAGAGCGGGCCATTAAGAGGACCTGCTTCATATGTACATATAAAGGGCTCATTGTAACGGAAACCCAATTCTTGTTTTCATGGGTTTATACACCAATTATAACACCCACTAGATTCCACTTAATTCTACACACTGCACCTTTAATCCTGCCCAGGAGATGTTGACCTTACAGGGGAGCAGAGGATAAACACTGTTGCATTTGCATGTTGGTTTTTCCTTTCATCAGTTATGTTCAATTATATGAAACTTATTATTTAAGAACTCATGTAAAACCAGGGTATTGTATTCCATGTTTTGTCGTAATATCTTTCAATACTTGTTCTAATAATAATGCTAGTCATACTGGGTTCCCTAAAAGAAACACATGGTTTGTTTTCTCAGGTGAATACGCAGGGTTTGACGACAGCCAGCCCACAGCAGAGAGCGGTGGAAAAGGTCGGGTGATCAGCATGCTGAAGGAACAGTATGGCTTCAAGTCGATGGTGATGATCGGAGATGGGGCCACTGACCTAGAGGCCTACCCCCCTGCTGTGAGTGTCCTGTCAGACTGCGCTTTGATGCACTCTTCTGTTCCTTTCTTTATCTATTGAGTAACATGTTTTTTTTTTTTTTTTTTTTCTTTTTTTTTTCAGAGTGCCTTCATTGGTTTTGGTGGGAATGTCATTAGACCACAGGTCAAAGAGAGGAGTTTGTGGTATGTCACGAGTTTTGGAGAACTACTTAAGGAACTGGAGAAGATCTAGAAAGGAATAGCTGCACTGGTACTTTGTTTACTATGTTTTATGCACCATATGGCGTGCTTTTGTTTGTTTTATCCAGTGCATGTTTTCCCAAGGTCATCCTGTCAAGATTTTTTATAATGATAAAAATGTTTACACTACAATAGTGAGTTAATTTTGATCTTTTTGGGGGTTGTTTCCCCCATTCATTTTTATACTAGAGAATATATAACAAATTACAATTAACTAAATATATATTTAAGGAGTTCAATATTTTGAGCACTTTTTGCATCAACACTTTAGTAAAACTCATGAAAGCAAATGTGCAATGAGCAAGAAATGTTGAACATCTGTATGAAACCTAAAGAGTATAACAAATCTGCGCATATTTATCTGTCAAGTGAGTTGGTAGATGTTCACTAGTAAGGGACTAGTGTAAACTATTTTGTGACAACAACGCGTTGCTTACACTTTTTCCATGTTTATTCAGTAGGTGACACAAAACTTAAAACCATTTTTATCGACATGCTTTAAGCATGTTTAAACCAACACCTTTTTAAAATGTTACATGCAATCTTGACAAAGTGAAAAATAAATAAATCCTTTTTCACCAAATGAAATCAACGCTTTTTTTTTTTAAAAACTGATAAGAAAAGCCAGATACATATTCAGTGCCTATAGCAACATGCTGCAATTAAAATGATTTGACCTAAATCTGTATACTCGAAAGACTATACAATTGATAATTTCATGTTTAATATACACTGATGATTGCCATATGTTGGTATATGTGCCACTTTGCAATGTACATACATTATGCAATGTCAATATTTACATAACATAATAAATAGCCACTGCATTATAAAATGAGTGTATGTAGCTTTTTCATAACTTACAACGGTAACTTCCCATTTATCACGCTATAAAGGGGGTTCATTTGTTGTTGAATCTTTGCTTGGGTCATTATTGTGTAGTTCTAATGGGACAGCTTTATGGTACTTCCGTCTGTTTTTGGCTCACAATACAATCCAACAAAATAACACTTTAGGGCTACGGTTGCCTTTTCACTGACCATGAAAGTAGTATTTCTCAAATGAAAGTTAGGAGCCAAGTATTTATCTGCGTTCTGTCTTTGATGCTATGTTTTGAATAAGTAACAACTGTTGGCCTGGTAAGAACCAAAAACAACTAACTTTGAAGGGAGGATGTGTTGCTTGGCAACAGCGAGAGGAGTTTGAAACCTGTGATGGCAGTGATGTTTATAACGGATAAAGCATTCCGGAAGGTTCCATTTGATATCAAAGGGCTTCAGTTTACTTCAGCGGGGATGCCTTAGTGGGGATCATGATCCTGGAATCCATGTGCTGAATAAGAGGAACTGGAGAAAAATAGAAAAAGGTTGCAAATTAAGGACGATGGATTTCTCACGCCCCAGAAATCTTGCTGCATAGTCTAGAGTGGAGAGATACGCAATGGTGTTCTTTAAGAATGTATGCATTATGTTTGGTCGCGCTGTCCTCACCGGTGTAGTACACCACCTCGTCCCAGCCTTCGTGCTGCCAGGCTGCGTTCCTTGTGTTTTCCCTAGATTGTAGGTCTTTGTAAGCTGCAATGACAAACACCCAATCACACTACTGTGCTGTACGCATTGATTCAATACTTTAAGAGCTATCCTACTTATGGTGTGACGTATTTCCAAGTGAAACACATATTTAGCGTGCTAACAAAACATAGGAATATATTTTAAGGATTTGAGTAGATCACGGTTGGCAGTGGCATGTATAAGCACATTGCAGGCTTCATATAATGGGGAAGGGAAATAATAGATTATTGGCTGAGAGTTAGTTGTCACAACCAACAAAAATTTGGATGATTTTGGATGTAAAATACCTAATACACTTTAGAATTGTGTTTTGCATACATAAGTAAAAAGACCCCTATTTTACCACCAGGTGTGAGTGTGATTAGCCATTACAAGCCGTTTCTAAATCTGCCCTTCCCTGTGCCTTGGTGACATCAGAAGGCAGATTTAGAAACGGCTTATAATGGCTAATCACACTCACACCTGGTGGTAAAATAGGGGCCCTGCAATAATATGAAAAAAAAACCATTCACTTTTATTTATATTCATCACTTTAAAATGTGGTCAAGGACCTATTGGTCTACCTGAGTTGTGTACATGCTAAGTAATGTATTCATAATTTTAAGGAAGTCTTGCATGCATCTTACCCCAGAGATGATGCACCATGTAGAGGTTTCCGATCTGGGAGAAGAAGCCACCTACCGCCTCACTGTTGTGCTGGCGATAGCCGATGGCTCTGGCCCTGCAGAGAGGAACAGGTTGGATCACAGACCTAACACACTTCACCGTGGAAAGAGCTGATTCAAGGCATCATATTGTTATTATTGGTGACCACAGAGAATTAAAATCGCATTGTGTGAGATTGAGCCCCTGCCAGTTAGTAGGAGGGAGACTTCAGACTTTGGCAAACTCAATAAAAGTGTTCTGTCACATCTAACTGGCTGTGCAACTGTGTGATGCAAACTAGTATAGCTCGGGTGGCGTGAGTGGGAGGGGTTTGGGAGTGTCAATAGCAAGATTATTTTTAAACAAACAGGTACAGACAGCTTTTTTTATTTTTTTGAATATGGGTTATATGGGTGATTTTATTGATATCATTATTGAACTAACTATCGATCAGCATTGACTACAGATATGTCCAGGTTATTTTAAGCTACGAATTTGTTGAAATGTTACACATTGAGACCTTAACAATCATAATTTATTATAATTATTATTATTATTTTTCTTCGGACTGGCTTGCATTGGGAGAAAGTGTGGGCATTAGACCCGATTGTTTTATATATGGTTTAAATATTTATTACCCAAAGAAAATAATAAATAAAATGATTGAAATTATATCAAAATGACAATTATAACATGCTTTGACAAATGATTAAGCAGAAACACTTTAATGTTTCTCCAGAAGTATATTCACTTTTTTTGTTGCCATACATTGCTTTAGTGATTAATTTAGTCAACATTTGAAATGCTCAAACCTCTTGTTTCATTTGAGGGTTGTACTTGAAACCATTATATAATAATGGTTTCACATAAAGGTGTGTCAAAATCTAAAATAAAAATAAAAAGGAAAATATTATTAAAAGCAAGGTTAAGCAGAAAAACTGTATAGCTCAAATTGTATTTACCTTGCAGACAAATAACAGGCTATAATGACACACAAAACTAATCTTAGTTGGAAGTCAGTTCATCACCAACTAATTTATTTCTAAAAGAGAAGCCAAATATGTGCGTTTCAATTGTATGAATTTTTACCATTACATTTTTATTTAAGTAATTTCTTTATGATTTATCCAAAGGGTCTTAGTGATAGAGATACTTGGACTCAAGGTGACCTGCAGATAGGTGGCCATGTCACAAAGGGCATCACAATGAAAAGGAAGGGAACAGACCCTTCATTCGGGGAGTGGAGAACCCTAGCCTCTGCACCACCCTATCCACCACACACTGAGCCGTGAGCCAAATAGTACGATATCAAAATAGGCTCCGTCTGGGGAGTGGTTCTTATTAATGAGGGAGAACTGGTTTCATGTGATCCAAGTGTTCTGTAAGTACAGTGAAATTCAAATAAAATCAAGCTGTCTTACCAGTAATTACCCCACTCAATCATGGTTCCAGGCTAGGAAGAAATAAAGAATCTTTAAGCAGAGGGTCACCAGTCCTGATGAATAATGTACCCTAATAAAAAGGCTTTAATAACGTGTTGCATAACTTCACCTTTAGGATCGCTACAATTATTTTCTGCAACAAATATGTGCAACAAATTCCTCAACATACTTATCTCAGTCTGTGATAAGGATTCAGGGACACAACAAGCTCTAATGTATTAGCAATGATCATTTTAAGTCATCAACTTAAATAGGCATGCAAAGGGGATGACTTTGATTTTCAATCATTTTTTGGTAAAAAAAAACCATGACATAGCAACACTGGAAATCTCCAAACACAGGTCCAGACGGAAATGAAAGGGCATCACAATGAAAAGGTCAATAAAGGCTCAGTTACATGCCTTTTTGCCTGTCCCTAATACTCTTCCTTATCATACACAGCATCCGCTGAATACACAAAAGAGAAAATCTATGCATTACTTTGTGTAACTAAGACCTTCAGTTATATTTTTTTAACGAAATCCAATCGGGTGTATGTCAGTATTACATAAGTAAATGTTTGGTCACACCGCCCCCCCACCCCATCAGCTGCTCACCCTGAGCTGGTAGGACCTGAGCTCATAGATGTTTGGGCCGTCCCGGGGAACCGGCTCGTTCCAGAAGCTGAACTCGAGGAGGAGCTGGTTCCTACGAGACAGCAGCATCTTACCCCGCTCCTTTCGGTACTCCACGAACTCCTGGAACACAAAACACAGGTCAATCCATAGATAACATGCTGCAACGCATTGCTGGTGGACTCAATAACAGTGATAGTAAGAAACACAAGTGACACGTGAAGCCGTACCTTGTTTTCCCTGAGCTTGGTCATCACCTCTGTAAGAGCTGGGTAGCCTCCTCTGTAGCGCCACAAATGGACTGGAGCAAAACAGAAGCCAGCATTTAACAGACGTGTAATGAAAGAATGCATTGAAAGAGTTAAGGACTTCAGTATGCAAAGCATAGTGAAATTATACGTACATGTTTTTATTAAATCAAGATTAAGATTCCAGGTGTGTCATAATCTGACCTAGAGTCACAATCCAAACACCTTTACCATCTACATTCTCACTCAGCAGCACGAAGCAATTTTGACACCAGTTAAAATGAAACAGGGAATGTTGAACACTCACACGAGACGGATGTAACAAGTAAATGTGTACGTATAGATTGAGCTATGTTATTATACACAACAGGTTAGGCTCCACCGTGCCCAACACACCAATAGAGGTCAGTATACAGTCAACAAAGTCCAAGAATAGCCGTCTCAGAATACAACGAAGAAGCCCCGAAGGAAACCACTCAAGATCAACTTCAACTATGCGGCTATAAAATAACGTGCGTACCATGCAAGCAAATAGCATTAAACATTAGTTTGTGGTGGTGAACAGTCCTACCAGCCTGATCCTGCTCTCCATACCAGGTGTTCCAAGTCCCCACAAGCTCACAGGGGTAGTACTTATCAGCATGGATAGCTGGCAGGATCTCCTCACTGAGGGCAATGAACAACAGCACTACATTCGTAACTCTCCTTACAGTGCGATTTAAAGAAATCTATAACCACCGACAAATTGAAGGACATCCATACTGCAGTTGACCCCTAGGAGACTTGCATTGATAGATCTTAAGTTATCATATACATCTCAGGTGAATGCGAGTACGGAGTGAGTATCATATCATTATGAAGTATACGACATCAGTCAGATAACAATCAACAAGGTAGTAGTTTTAAAAGAGGTGTATATGTGGATCAGAAGCAGAGTGCCTCTGGGTCATCTAAAGTAACAGCCAGGGTATTCTTTGATTGGCTGAAGCCATGCTGGCATGCCAATCACCTCACAGGAATAGCTCTGTTGACATTTTCAACACCGACAAATACTAGACTATTACTATTGCTATTATTTGACCAGGTCTCATAATACGATGCTTTAACTTCTGCTGCTACCTAATACTATTACGAATATAAATAAATAGTAGAAAGTTCAAAGTAAAATATACAAACACTTACCATATTTTATTGTATGCATCAAGGCACTCAGGCTTGACATTGTGAACTGCAAATAAAGTTATAAAAAATAAATGTGTGTTGATGATAATAATATTGATATGAAATAACGCTCCTTAGAGTGACTTACACTGGATTTTGTACAAGTTGCTTTCCTCATTCTTGGTCAGCAGATTGGCGTGTGCATCTTTCCTGGGATCAACTTTCCTTACAAAGAGAGACTTGAACCAGCTGTCCTCTTTGTATCTGGTGCTTGATATGGCCAGGCCCCTGCGAATTAAATCAAATCAAATAACAAAAATAACTATGAACAATAATCCTATCCAAAAGTGTTATTATGTTTCTGTAATAGTCATTATATTGTTTTTAGTAGCCTGTGATTAAGGCCTTGAACAATGTCAAGTGCAGCAAAAATAATTAAGTGTCATAATGTTGTCATTGTACATCATGGATATGTTCATAAGACCTTCGTGACATATTAGTATTTACTATTACCTTATATATACCATTACTTTTTCAGACTTGCACGTTTTTTTTCTGGACAAAAGCTAGACAGGTCAATGCCATCTAATATGTTTCTTAAACATCAAATTTTGACATGGCAAAATCATAAGAAACCAACAACATGACCTTGAGCTTACGAAGCTTCAACATTAGAGACCAACATCCATCTCAAATTATCGTACCTGTCCTTTATAGCAAAGGTACGTGGTGTCAATTCTTCTACAACTCACTGAAGGGACACATAATAGTTTAAGCTTGATTTGATCTTGCCAGAAGCACAGTGGCTAGTAGGGCTAGCTTCTCGTCAGAAGCCTAGTGGCTAGTAGGCTAGCTTCAGTCCCTTTCCCTGTACAGGAGGGCTAGCGGGACACGATAGCACTTTTATAAAGTCCGGAGACTGACACATCACGAACGTTAAGCACAATGAATGTTGAACATACAAAGTGATAATTGTCCAACCTGCTCAAAATGACGGCATGCCCTGCGGAGTTGGCCATATTATTGGCCAGATATAAGCCATTGCTTATTCTCTGAAGGACTCGGGTCGCCATCTTCCAGCTGTAAGTGAAGAAAGTCGTTCCCTACTCTGTCCACAGGGCGGCAGTAGACCACCATGCTGTGTTGGGTGGTTTAGATGCGATGCGATGCCTGGTGCTGAAAACACTTATTTTCATGATCCGAGAGTTTTTAGGAACGTGTCACCTAATTTAAGACAATGCCATTAATTTATAAACTCTTGTGGAATCGTCGTTAGTGTCTAAGAGGTAATGCAATGAAACATATTTAGATTCATCCATATTATTAAAGCGTTTGACTGAGTGCATTCTTGTTTGTTATGTTTTTTATTTCCAAATAAAGAGCAGATCAGTTGCAATGGCAATTTGCCCTGTATGGAAAGATAAAATGTTGCTGTATGAAGGAATTCAGAAGAACTGATTTATAATTTCAAAAACGCAAAGTGGAGCCAGTCAATCCTTTGTCCTTTAAGGAATGCTTGCCATTCTTGGATTATATCAAACAGTTGGAAAGGATTGCTATAACATTTAAAGACATCAATCAAAAGGTAGACCTACACAAGGATACTTTTTGCGTGCTTCAAACAAAAATATCCAAGATTGCACTTGATTCATGATCCTTTGGCCTCTGTCTGTAGTTCTGTCTCGTTCTGCCTCTGTCTCTGTGTCTCTCATTCTGTCTTTCTCTGCCTATCTGTCTGTCTGTGTGTGTCTCCCTCTCACTTGCTCTCTCTTTTGCCTGCTCTCTCTCTCTCTCTCTCTCTCTCTCTCTCTCTCTCTCTCTCTCTCTCTCTCTCTCCGTCTATGTCTCTGTCTTGCAAACTCTCTCAATGTATCTCTCTCTCTCTCGCTCGCTCTTGCTCTCCCTGCCTGCCTCTGTGTACCTTTGCCATGTATCTGAACGTCTTTGAAGGGGAAATTAAAAAATCCCAATAACAACATAACATCGGATAAAAAGATGAACTATCACACAACCAATTTATAACCCAATATATCAACTAGCTAAGATGTACAAAACAATGACACCCCTCAGCACGTCTCTTCCAGGGTAGCAAATTAGCCAAAAAAATCATCTCCCTCCTCCTTGTTAGCTTTGGATCCATAATTGACAGGCTTATCTGTTATCTGTTCTTTAATTAATGCAGTAGAAATTGTGAGAACATTTTGGGGACATGACAAGTTGCTCTGTGCACTCAATTTTATCTTACACAAGGATTGCAAAAATTTCCTTTCATGTGTCCTTTCATTTATTTTATTTAGAAATTCCCTGCATGGCAGCATTCATGTGCATATCATTTTATCTAAGAAATAATAAAGACTAAGAGTTTGATAGGTTTAGTTGCAGTATAATATAGTCCTGTCATGATCCTAAGAATACTAAGAATAATCTCAAAGGTAAATTACATCAGTCACAATCTCAATGTGCAGTTTACCTGTAACATTGGAAATATCTTAATGCTACTACTACTACTACTACTCCTAATACTACTACTAATACTACTACTACTACTACTACTAATAATAATAATAATAATAATAATAATAATAATGATAATTATAATAATAGTTATTATCATATAATATGATTAATTGCATAATAAGTGCACACCGTGTAAAACCAATGCAATCTTTTATTTTGGGGTGTGTGCACATAGAGACACATTTTTCTCCTCAGACCTTCTTCTTACTTCTTCTGGCAACTGTTGGTATGAGACAGAATATGGGTCTGGGGAGTACAGGATTCCTGTGTTCTGGCTCTGGTATGACATGCTTGTCTAACCTTTGTGTCTCAACCGCCGAAGCATTGCACGCTTCTCCCCGGGTACTCAGACGGTGATGTCAAAAGGTGTGGATGAAAAATGACGTGGCCTGCTGCTTTCGAGGCCAGAGATATGAGATTATGCGAAGGCCAGATCTGCATCATGAAGTATGTTTGCCTACGTCAGGGCTGACGTTTACATTCCTTTATCAAATAGCAGACAGATGGCTCAGCCAAGCTTGTTCAGCGTTGGGCATAGTTGAAGGAATATACAGTTTAGTTTTGACACATTAGTGGATGTTCTTGGGTTGGTTTTATCGACTATATATTTTCCCATGATACTTTAATATCTTAATGCATGCTGAAGCATCATCCTGAGCTCTGATGAAATGGTTCAGTATTTGGTTGGTTGAATGGTTGAATGGTGCAAGATTAAATGTCTTTCATATGAGCAATTAATATGATTTGATTTTAACTGTAACATTTAGCGGCATCATGGTATGGCACATCATTTCACTTTTAAATAAACTATGAACCCATAGTGTTGAGGGAATCAAGTCAATCTATATTCTGAAATGTTTTAATTTAACTAAAGAGACATCATTGATTCATAATATTAGCTCAAGACATTGTTCTCACAACTATCTAACAATCACACATACAGGTCTCTCTTGCAAAAGAGGTGCCTAACCTCGATGAGGCTTTCTGAATAAATAAAGCTTTAATAAAAAAAAAAATATAAATGATGTGGATATACTAACAAAAGTAATTTTAATATTATACATGTCATGTGATGCACGGGGGGGGTCTGACACCAGAGAATTGGATAACTCGATGACCCTTGGGGTAGCGTCTAAACTCCATGACCCTTGGGGTAGCGTCTAAACTCCATGACCCTTGGGGTAGCGTCTAAACTCCATGAAGACATGGCTTGGTTTTGGTTTTTAATTAGGTATTTTAGTCGACTAGCCTAGACTAAACATGCACGCATTGATGATGGATTATTTCATTAGACATCCAATACGATAAACTGTTAAATTGTTGAATGTGAGTTGTGCGTGCAAGTTTTTTATTGACCAGGATTAACATTACTTCATCTATTAATACTTTTTCCCATTTTAAAGATGTCATTGTTTATACCTTACAACTGCTTCTTGCAAAAATTATTATTACGTCAATGTATCAATTTAATCTGGTTTGATAAACCTAGTGGCAACACAACTGAGAGTAATTCATTACGTAGTTGAGTTACAGAGCAGACTAATTTAAATACACTTTTTTTGTGTAAATTAAAACAAAACAAATAACATTGATTACGGGTGCAAAATGTTGAAACTAACCAATTCATAAAAGTTATCATTATGCTGATTAAATAATCTAAGATTAACAAGCAGACAGGCTAACATGCGTTCAGGCATATTGTTTTGCATTTGTTTATGTATTAGTTTGACGGTTTGTCTTAACAATTTCCAATGTTCAATGTAATGTTTATCTTTAATACGGGATGCTATGTTACCTTTTAACATATTTACTTACTTTATACTTCACTTATTGTTGAAGTGAAGTAGAGGCCTTAATGGTATATAAAGCTATTTACAATATTTGCATATGCAGATGAAATGTTTTCAAAAGTTTGAACTGGTTTGGGAAAATATGTACAGAAAAATATTTAAAATATCTTTTCTTTTTTTTTTAAGTAATAGAATAAGCATTGAATGCTGTTATTATAACTTCTAATATATCAATGGTATGTTGCCATTTAAATCAATTTCAAATTTGAAAACCCCCTTGAAGAATGGTATTTCCAATAGAACATTACCAATGAATTATGTACTCTGAGATGTAGTGAGAGAACCAGTTCATCGCAGGACATAACAACACATGGTTTTACTTTAAAGTGGACAATCTTTAAAAGTTTATTTTAACATTGCTCCGGCTTGTTTAATAAGACACTCATGGTCTTTGGTGTTTATAATGCAGATACACGCATATCTCGACCGACAGGGTGATCCAGGCTAATTAGGAAAATCGATGACTGTCGACATAGGACTACGCCCTTGTCGAAGGAAGCCAAAGTGTGCCACCATATGCTTGTTCTTTGCTGTTTTTGTAATCTGAATAATGATAAATATTAATTTATATTACAATAAAGTCATTAGCCAACCCTTTCATTGTAAATTATACAGTTGTTAGTAACGTTCTTGTTGTTTTTTGTAGCTGTTGTTGTTCTGCTAGTTTTTGTTCTAGTGGTTGTTTTGTTCTGGTTGTTGTTGTTGCTCCTATTGTTTCCCTTTGTCTTTCTGTACCAGGAATTGATAAAAAAAGGCGTTATTTAGATTAAGAACACAACACGGTCAAACAAAACATCAGGGATCTGCTATTGCACATGCGATAGTAGTTGTTGCAAGTGATCATAGTTTGTATTACATTACTAGTGACATCCCCTGGTGCTAATTTGTGCCAATAAGAAACAAAAAGTCCAATACTGCTGCCATCCTTGTGGTTAAGTGTTCGGCAACGTAAGGTATTCACATAAATACATACACATCTCATGCATGTATTGTTTGACTGTGTGACCTTTCTCCAAGTCATAACGATGGTTATGTCTGTGATTGATGTCATCCATTTGAATCTGTAAATCCCCAGATTTGCAATCAATCATCATCACTAAATTTTCCTGCATGCAATGGTATCTTCAATCTTCAGGATGGCCAGTTACTCATGTAAACTTCACAGGCTCACATTGTGTGCGCTACACAAATAAACTTGACTTCAAGTATATTGTGGGAACAAGCTGACCATCAATATTTAGTTTCAGATTGTCTCCCTGAATAGTTGTCCCGACATAACCAGTGGGTATGATTTGTTACTGTGCCTTGGGGGTGTGTGATCATATGTAGACCAAGTCTTTAAAATAGAACAATGACACAGGCTAGCTTCTCGACACATTCATTTCTTCTGGGAGAGTGTGGCTTGAGACTGTTGTTTTCTTTCAACTCAACTTTGATTGTCCTCAATGCTATTCAACTCACTTTAGGGGCAGCCAAACGAATATTGTGTATTTTGTGTATTATGTGCCAATATGACCTTGCAATGAAAGAGCATTTATTCATTCCCTTTGAATTTCGATGCTACCCAGATGTGAATCTTTGTATTGTTAAGAAAAGTGCACAGTTTGGCATTTGCATGTTCATCTTTGTTGTCATACACATATATTTTAGTGAAGAAGGAGAAAGACAGAGAGTCTTTGTGGTTGTATTTGTGTGTGCACGTGCACGTGTGTGTGTGTGTGTGTGTGTGTGTGTGTGTGTGTGTGTGTGTGTGTGTGTGTGTGTGCGCGTGTGCGTGTGTTTGTTTGAGTCAAGTCACCTAACAGCCCTGGAAGGTTGCCTCCTGAGCAACAATCAGTGTGCAGTAAAGTAACAGTGGTGCAATCTGAC
>OOFG01110621.1:0-15605 GCA_900323295.1 Molva molva
TTCAAGTTCCTGCCTCCTTCTGGCGCGGACTTGCGATGGAAATGGAGCATTAGCGCTTAGCTTAGCATTTATTGAAATTTACATTGTGACGTCATTTTTTGAGCTATCAACCCACAATTTTTATTCGAGTATTGAGGGGAGGGCCTCTATGTGCCTGGCAAGTTACAAGTTTCTGCTCCCTTCTGAAGCTGACTTTTGGTTGATAGAATAATTGTCGCTAATCAGCATATAACGAATTTGCCATAAATCGACCATTTTTTACACAATAATACCAATTTAGGATTTTTAATCGGCAAGCCCATAGATCATGAATATGAAAACAGTTTTTCATTTAGAACTATGGTTCTGAAGAAGAAGATTTTTGAAGTTCTTTTGAAATTTTCACTGTACAGCAAAATCTATCCTGACGGACATTATGGGTCCCGATGGCAAAAATGTTCAGCATGCAAAATAAGGCATGTACACCAAGTCAGAATTTTTTATCAATCGGGGCGGCCATGACGAACGTTTAACTGAAACCGGAAGTTATAGCGCCCCCTATGGGTATTTCGGCACAACATTTTTTGGAGACCTGCTTACCGGGGATACAAATGTCGTGGACAAATTTGAAAACTTTTGTGCAGTCAGGGGCTGAGCTATAGGGGTTACCAATCCGGAATAATAATAATAAGAATCCCTAGAAACACAATAGGTATCCACAGATACACTGTGAATACCTAATTAACTGACTTTGTCCTTTCTGCGTACACCACATCTAATGAGTTATTCACTTTTTAAGAATGTGCTTGATTGATGTAAAAACAAATGTCATTTTTGTGTTAAGGTTGCCAAATCAACCCAATTGTATAAGCGGAATTATTTGCTAATATTTATACAAATCCTGTGTTGAAACCTTCCTTAGGTGACCTTCCTGTGCTCCACCATCTTGAACTTTGAGGGGCTCCGAACACGGACACCTGAGGCCCTCAACATGGACGCAGCCCTATTTGACCTGCTGAAGCGCTGCCAGCAGACCTGCTCCTACGCTTCCCAGTTCAGCAACACCGTTTCTCCGCTGGAGCTGGAACTACTGCACAGACTGGTAGGCTTTCAATCAAACCAAGCAATACTTTAGAAACACGACAATACTGTCCCAACCTCCTACCAGTCCGTCTGGAGATAATCGTTGAGGTATTTGGTCCTCCACACGGAGCCAGAGAGATAAAAGAAATGTACAAAAGGTGCTTGTACTTCAGAAACATAGGATTTTCCACCAGTTTTAGCAAAGCATAGCAAAGCATACACTAATATGTGTAAGATCATAGAAGACATAGTAACATGTTTAAAATAAAATTAAAACCTGTGTGTGTGACTACCTTGTGGACTCCATTCCCCCCCCATGCAGAGCCCTGCACTGGACCTGCCCATCGGCACTGCCGATTGGCTGGTGTGTGCACAGAAGCAGCTGAGCCAGGAGCTGATTGACCAGCAGGCTGCCCAGGAGGAGCGTGAGCAGCAGCTGGATACATGCGGCGAGACCCTGCAACTGTTGGTCGACTCCATCAAGGGCATCCTGTCTGTGCACAACCGGCAGCTGGCCGATGTTAAGCACCTCCTTCGAGCCATGGCCAAGGTAGGGAAGTCAATGATCAGGCCTCATGCTCCTTAGGCATGGGACATTTGGGTCATTCAATCTATGAACAGTCTTGAGCAATAGGTTTCATAGTTTACACGCATCACATGGTTATAGACATACAACCAGTAGTGAGGTGTTCTAGACTCTGAGCTGGTAGAGTCTGAGCTGGTAGAGTCTGAGCTGGTAGAGTCTGAGCTGGTAGAGTCTGAGCTGGTAGAGTCTGAGCTGGTAGAGTCTGAGCTGGTAGAGTCTGAGCTGGTAGAGTCTGAGCTGGTAGACTACTTCATCAACTACACTACATCAACTTGGATCAACTTCAAGGGACAAAGCTGTGAGATCATTCCAGCAGGCCTTGTATAAAGTAAAGATGAGGGACACAACAATAAGTCTCTGACACAACGCCAATATGAAGGATAACTTTCTGAGATTTTTGTCTGAATTATTTTGAAATGTTATGAAATACAATCTGTTCATAATGGTAATCAGGTACCCCACATTTGTTGCAATTGGGAATTGTATGATCATATTGTTGGATGGTAATAGAAGGTAATGATTGACGGTATATCAGGAACTCTGATTGTAAGCTATAATTGATAACTGTTGGAGTACGGGGTATTATATTTATGTAAATCTGTATTTTAATAATCTGTACCTTCTCAGCTACTGGACTGCACAATGTTTATCATTTTGTCCCAGAAAATAGTAAATAAATCCATTACCTCCCCTTAACCAGGATGAGGAGAACGCCTTGGCCGAGGGTGAGGAGGTGACGTATGAGGGCAGCGTGCGTGCGTTCCTGCAGGAGTACAAGGCCTGGCAGGACAACATGCAGATGGTGCTTTTCAGTGTGGTGCAGGCCACCGGCCAGCCCCGCAGCACAGAGCAGCAGGAGCTCCTGCAGGAGATCCCGGCCACACTCAAGGAGCTGCTGGCCCAGAGCCAGAGGTATTGTTGTTGACTACACACACACAGGCTTTAGTTTGACATCGGAGTCATTTAGCAGACTACACTTTTATTCAAGCCATTTGGCAAGTGAGGCTGAGGATAAACAAAAAATAGTCAAAATTGGATGAGCTACAAAAAAACGTGTTTCAAAACAACTGGACAGAGTGCAAAGTAGCCATAGGGATCAGAAGATAGTCATTAGGTGAGGTGCAGGCAGCGCTCTTTCTTTCTTCATTTATTTTTAAATGTTCATCTTTGCTTGGAATCATGCGCTATTATTCCAAATCTTTTTATATTTAATACTTTTTAAAATATAATATTTTATAATGGAAGTCAATGGATGGACGGCAAAGCCGTTTGCCCATTCTCTGAGACTTGAACTCAACTTGGGTCAATTTTTAACCTTTCAACTTTGTTCAAACATTTAACGCACTTTGATCTTTATACTCCTCCAAGCTGATTTTCGATATTAGTTATACAGTTTTCGTTTTTTACCGGCTTCGTATATTTTCCCTTCGTCCCATTGACTTCCATTGAGCCCTGCTTGGATCATGATTTCACCCCGCTCTAGTTTAAGGTGGCTATAACAAAAGCTAAACATTTCCGCCGTCATGGAGCCTTACAACGTCAATATCTAACCTGGAAACACAATGTAAAGCTTAAACTGTTAAGGTAGTTCTTGTTTCACTGGCGTTCAAATGATCAATCGATTGGAAATATACTTGATGAGCTTCGGGCATTTATGTGTGGCGACCCCCGTTTATATTACAATGGGTCCCTATGGAGACTCGCCTTTCTTGACACAACAGTCTTGTCTTTTGTACCATTTTTAAACTCGCGAATAAACTCACATACTTGAAGGGACACTTGGTCATGGACACGTGGACGTCCGACACATGTTGGACGTCCACGTGTTCGTTTACTTCTTCTGAGCATGACCATGGCCAACTTATACAAGTCCAAGTTATAGTTTTTTGAGTTTTCTTCGACCTCAGGACCAAGGGATACTGGAGGCGAGGTGTGCGCATACGTGTAGCGCTCTGTCTGGGCAACGGTTGAATTTGGCGTCCGAGAGAGGGTTAAACTTCTCATACACTTGTAGTATAACGCTACAGTGTGTGTGCGGATGTGTGGAGCTACATCTGAGCAGTGATTCATTTTATATCTGAGTGATGGTTAAGCTTCTCAGTTAACGTTTCATATACAACGTCGCAAATTATAAAGCTATTTACAAAACTATGTTACTAAAAAAGTATCACAAAGTTGCCGAAACATGCCCCCTCTTTCCCAGAACTCTCTGCACCAAACAATTTTTTGGAATAGTTAATCGAATCCCAGCTGAAACAGCGGATTCACTTGCTCCTTAAGGCAAATCAAATCGGCTGGGGATGGGGCTGGGTGGACACTTACACTTCATTGAAACTTTGAAAAGTTCTCACTATTCAACTATTCAATATTCTTTTTAACTCTTATACATCATTACACTTGTATTCATACTTGTTGTAACACTTCATTCAAACTTTCAACTTTTCAACTTCATCACTTTAGTTTAGCTATTTGTTTAACTCTTATACTTCCGATTTTTTTCCACCTATTGTGCAATATTTTAAATGGTTTGTATGTTTACATTGTTATGCTTAATCTGTTCAGACTTTAAACTTTGGAACTCTGTTCAAATCTTTTCACAACATTTCTGTACAGCTTAAACTGTGTAGCTTTATTACACATATTTTCAACCTCACTTTACACTACAGTACTCACCGCATTTTCTGCAGGAAATGCATTTTCTAGTTTATATTTTTTATAAGTTGTATTGCAAACAGTTACAGTAGATATCACATATCAAGTGCTTTCTAAATTCCACAATTGTGGTACAGCTAAAAGATGCGTTCTAGACTATTGACTTACTATTGCTACATAGTCACAAATCCATTTTAATTATGTTTTTGTGGTGTCTCTACAGTGTTTATAACGGACTTGTGGGATTTGCATCTCCACTGGTGACGCAGAGAGAGAGTGAATGTGTCAGCCCCACCTCTACAGTTCAGAGCAGCTTTGCAGCAGGTGTGTATTTTATAGTGTTACTACGCTTTTTACAAAACACCAAATATTTTGTGTCTGAGAATGGCCAGGGTGCCAGTGTTTAACATGGCGTCTCTTTTTTTCAGCCGTGCGCTGCACCAGTGTGAAGACTCAGCCTGACTCCATGTCTCAAAACGCCCGCAAGGCTCTCCCTCGTAACCTGGGCACCCCCGCAGACACCCCTCCTGGCCCCCTGCTTATGACCAGCAAGGCCCTGAACCCCAGCCCTAAGCGGGCTATACGGGACCCCAAGACAGGGCGAGGTACAAGCCACTTGATTGTTTTATCCAGCCGTCAGTCTGAAGTCTTATGCTGGAACACATTGGGGGTGGAAGGCATAGAAAATGTCATTTATTTCCACACATGGGCGCTGCCTTCTCCAGCCAATCAGATTAAAAAAACGAATGCTCTTACTCTATTTGCTCTTTCCATGGCCAGACAGTTCACAGTTCAGCTAGAAACTGAACTGTGAACCTGTGAGTCCGGATAAAGGATGACTTGCCTGTAGCTTGTCTTCCAGTAACTATTTGTTCAAATGACCAAGGGGCCACTTCAGAATGTATCAACTGATAGTGACTGTGATTCCCAACCTCTTGTTTTCAGGGGTGCTACGTAGTGTTACAGGGTTTGTTAATGCTGGTGTTTCTTGCCTTGTGTTGCAGCTGTCCAGGAGCGGAACTCCTATGCTGTGAGCGTGTGGAAGCGGGTGAAAGCCAAGCTGGAGGGCCGAGACGTGGATCCAAACAGGAGGATGAGTGTCAATGAGCAGGTGCACATTAAACACAGCTCAGCATAAAGACATTCTAAATGTCTGCTGATTTGTTCTCATTTTGCCTAGTGTTAAAGGTACTGGAGGTGAGATTTAAAGAGCCAGTGAGCCCACTATTTCAGATGTAATTCGAACACTATGTGATTTAAAAAATTGTGTTTTGGGCTGAGAGTTTTAGGAAAGGGGGGCGTGTTATCCCCATGGTTACGACCCACGCCAACTTTATGATACTTTTTTAGTACCGTCGGTGTGTAACTGTTATGAGCGTGATAATAAGCGATGTTGTATATGTAATCCGCCACACACCGTAGCGTTATACTATAGATGTTCGGGAAGCCTAACCCTCACTCGGACGCGGACATTAAATACATCGCTGCTCAGATGGAGCTTCACCATCCACACACACCGTGGCATTATACTATAAGTTTCCGAAAAGCCCAACTTTCTCGTGGACACCGCAGTCAACCGCTGCCCAGACAGAGCTCCACACGTCCACACAAACCGCGCCGCCGGTGCCCCTTGGTCGTGACGTCAGACTACCTCGGAAAAGGTAGTCTGATGTCACGAAAAGAACGCCTTCTGCGTTCACAGCAGGGTGGAACGTTCACATAGTGTTTTAGGGAGAAAACATAGGATTTTACCACTTTTTTCTCTAAATTGGGGACTTATTTCAGTTACAGTGATAAAATGGCATAGATTACTATGTTGACGATTATATAAGAAAAATTACCACGTTTAAAACAAAAAAAAGTGGTTTTGGGTTCAATGGCTCTTTAAGAACTATATTTCAGTGTAATTTGTTAGAAACACCAGAGCAATCGGTCGGCTATTCGTGAAATCAGCTGTGAGAATATCTGTTTCTAGATGACTGCGCCTGCCTCTGTATGAGACAATTTTTAAGTGGAACTGGAAAAGCGTAGACATTTCTGGTTGAATGTTAAGTAGCCGCCCCTCATCTCGCATGTCTTGTGTGGTCTTCTCCTCCAGGTGGAGTATGTGATCAAGGAGGCCACCAACTTGGACAACCTTGCCCAGTTGTATGAGGGCTGGACGGCCTGGGTGTGAACAGGGTCACTGGCCTTTAGTCTCTTTGGTCCAGCAGAGGCTTGGAGATCCTCCCGGTGTCCCGACGGGTCTGGGGGCGGAGAAGCCGTGCAGCACTTAGTGCCACAACATGGATGGGAGGTGGGTGGGGGAGCAGGAGTGGAAGCAGAGACCACCACCTCCAAACTCCTGATGTGTATGTGTGAGGGGGGTTCACGTCAACCTGGGGGAGGGGTGGGGGATCACCCCACACTGACCACCACCACCACCAACACTCCTGGGCAAACAAGATTCCAGCCAATGTTTCACAGAAGGGGGTTGGGGGAGCATCCAACAGTCTCCTTTGGTGGCATTTGTTTTGACAGCAAAGGGGCCCTCGAGTGGATGGATGAAGAGATGTAAACGAAGCAAGAGGACATGGGAAGGAGGGGGCAACGGAGGCTGAGTCGTGCCCTTTCCAGCCCTCACCCCCCTTTGCCTGTACACACCCACCCCACCCCCAACCCATTGGGGTGCTCCTTCCTTTTGAATCTGGCTGTCAGTGTTGATCAGCCAAACCCAAGGAAGGGTCCCAGTGGATGCAGAACAAGGCGGGTGGGGGTGTGATGTATCCTGGCCTAATGATCAGCCTGTAGTCTTTGAAGCAGAGTTGGTGCACCCAACCCTCTTGCTAGGATGAGGGGTTTGAAATAAAAGGCCTCTTGATTTGGCCCCACCGGCTTATTTCTTAAATCAATTCCTAAATCATACAGGAACTCAAATCTGTAGCCGGATTACGAGGCTTCAATGAACTTCCCACCTGAAGCCTGAACAACGATGAATTAAATAGGGAGTGGATCTGTAACCATTTTCCCTGAAAACATTGTAAACTATATTTTACACAAACCTCTTCAGAGTATGACAAACATTGTAAAATGGAAGGTGAGGAGGTTTTTAGTTTCTTCGGGGAGATTCTTTGTGTTGCAGTTAAAGGGCGAACCATCCTGTCTTGTTAAATCTGCAATGGTTGAGTGTGTCTGTTAGGACAAGCACGTCTACGGTCCAATAACAGGACTGTTGAGTTCTGATGGCAGACACAGGCCATTCAATTCTCCTTTTGCTTTGGTGTACATCTTTAATCTTTGTATCGTGTATATTTTTCCTCCTGATTGTTTAAAAGAAAACGACCTGAAAAGTAGATTTCTTCATTTGTTTTGACCTGTGAGAAACCGTCTTTCTTGTGTAACCCTAATGCTTGCTTTTTTTTATTGATCTTGACTCTTCTAGTTTTACATTTTTAGTGGGAAAAATTAAAGGATGGTGTTTTTGGTGGTGGTGTAAACTGTTTCTTAATGGATTTTACTGGGTTTTGTTTGATGCCAAATAAACATAAGATTGGATTAAGTTTTATAACTTGTATTTGTAATTTTTTGTTTGAAATTCTTAACCACTAGCTTTTGCATGCTGTTTGACATGGCTGTGCTAAATGTGTTGCACATCAGGAGGAAGGTGTTAGTTTCACATGAACTAATGGTTCAGTTGTAATGTGGGTAAGGCCTTGATTTGTGAACAACCTCTTAGAAACATAGAATTTGATTATTTATTACAAAATATTATGGGGAAAACCTATAGCTAACAACTTGCAGCTAATGGAAGCACCTTCTGCAGATTGCTTTGTCTTTGCCAGACCAAAAGGGAATATTTTTAATCGTGCATTGAGCTGCAATTGAAGTCAAAATACCATTGATGGCGTCATTCATTGCAAACTAACCTAGGTCCTAGACATTTTTTGCTCACAATTGTGGTCTTACGCCGCACTCTATTGGTGATGGAAGAAATTGCATGCTCCATTTAAAAGGTGACTGCAAAAATGGAATATTGAATTACGGGTGCGAACATTTGCTGAAAATACGCATTTGTTTTTTACATAAAATTTCAGATCAACATTGAAATTGTTCATGTATTTAAAATATTTTAAAATGTACTGAATAACGGTTGCAAATGGTTAGGCCTTTTAGTTTTTACAGCAGTATGCAATTTTGATTCAGATGGTGTGTTTCAATGAATACTATCAATAGAGTGAGTTTTAACGATCAGCTTTGTTAACACCTGTAGGCCTGTTATAATTGCATGAGGCGTCTATCTCCGTTCAAAACCGCCCATGAGTATAGATGTTTGCTTTTTCTTTATGATTTGAGTGTGGCCCTTCAAAAAATCGGACATTCATTCATTCATGATTTATTAATAGACTAATAACTAGACTAATACACATTATAACTGGACTACACATTATAAAATCAAACGCAAAATAACAAACAAAAGCTAGCAAATCGGATTATTAGGCTTCTGCTATGTTTACTTGTTATCTTCAAGACTAAAAATAAATGTGGCCTGACAAGCCCTTTGAGACTGTAACTGTGATTAAGCCAAGGAGTATACAAATACAACTGACTTGACAAAAAAATATTTCAAAAGGCGGCCTATGTCCACCCTTTTCTCACCTCTTTAAAACATCTCGTATGAGGCCGGTCTTATTAACGCCATTCATTGCTTATCCGAGCACACTAGTGCTCTTCCTGCATCTTAGAACTTGTTTTAGCTGCTTGTTGTGTGATTGCATTTATATGCAACATTCACCATATTCTACTTTAGAAAAACAATATTTAACATATCTTCCCTATGGCCACCCCTACACCAAATGATATGATACTACTACTACTACTTATAATAATAATAATTAATTCATATTATTAATATAAATTAGTGTTTTTTGTTTTGTTTTTCTATTACAGTCATTGGGAATAAATCCCAATAGTGTTACACTAAGGAAATGGTCATTAATATTTATATATATTTTAAAATAATCTAGTAATAAAGGTAAATACACAAAAATATACATTGATATATGCACCAATTATTTTTAAAGGTAATACATTTGTACTATTGCTTTCTCGATATTATATATAGGCCTAGAATGTCCTGTAAATGAGCATGAATTAATAAACATGTACACACATGAGTCTCTTCCACTTGTGATAATAGTTGTAGGTGGATGGAAACAGATGGCTACCCTGTTACAGAAGCACCTCAGCCCTCTGTAATGTTTCTTGGATAGTCCATAGAACCTGATGCTCAGGGTACCTTTGTTGGTGGGAAGATTGTTCTGAAAGAGTGCTTACTTTAACTTATATTAACAAATATACTCACAGTGCATCTTTCTTATTAATAGATGACGGATGGCTATGCCATTTGTAACAAATTACACTTAAATCTTAAAGGTGCGTGTGTGCAGTGTGTAGAATTGTGTAGCATCTAGTGGAACACACTTGGCAGAAATATAATATTCTTAGGTAGGTTTTTATTATGGGTGTCCTCAACTAAGATCTGATCTGAATCGTCAGGCCAGACCCATCGTCAACTGATCGTCAAATCATTATATCAAATATGTTTTAATATATGTGACTCAATGATGCCTCATTTGTGACTATTTCGTTGTTTAAACACTTATAATCCAAATAATCCATTGGCATATCAGGGTTTCCCAAAGCTGTCTATAGGCTACTATTTGAAACAACCATTTGTGCGGTGTCTAAATGCTTATAATAGGAATGACAAGTATTTGCTGTTATCTCATATGACCAAACAATTATTTTCTTAGGAACCTATTCGGTAGCACTTTAGAATAACTGCAACTTTGAAGCATTAATCAAGTAGTAATAAATAGGGATTTTATAGTGAATTCAGCATTTATAAAGCACTGTTCCCTAATCAATACTCATTATTAAACAATTCATACTCAACAGATAATTATTATTATTATTTTTATTTATTTACATGAAGTCTTTGCGATTGCCACTTTAACTAATGCTTTCTAACTACGTTAATTATGGTAATCAGGAATTGCAGCATCATTCATTGTTTATAAAGCATCTACAACACATTGTAGATAGTTTGTAACTCATTAACTTACCCTTTATAAATTATTTTATAAACCATTTTCTAATTATCTTAATAATAATGTATAACTGATTATGAATAGCTTACTAATGAGTATGAACAAGTCTTCATAAATTAGGAATTCATATTTACAACATAAAATCCATAAAATGGAACCAAATAAAAGGTTGTGCATGTCTGACACATATTTACCAATGGTCAAATTAACTTTTCCCGGTTATGTTGTTAGGAACCAGTTAGGAGAGCTTTCCAATAGGCTAGCCTAGTTTTCAAGGCAATCTATTCTAACATTTTGATCTTTAGCTTACTGTCAAATACTACCCTCGGACCCAAAACTTTAAATCGACAGCTTGGTTGCATCAACTAAGTCAGGTCGTTACCGTAGGCGTACTAGCCTACTGTTGGATCTCAAAACCGACTACAACTTATGATTGTGTTGGGATGAGAGTGTGTGTGGTGTCGTTTAAGGACCAAAGCACGTCTTCAGAACTAAAGTAAGATATATCAAGTTTTGTCAATTAAATGTATTATTTATGTATTTCATCTATTTTCACATTATTTGTGCACTTTTATAATAATGTGGGAATCAAGGGAAAAAAAAGGATTCCACTGCACTATGTCGCAAATGTTTGCACAACAAACACATCTTGAATCCTATATACTGATAAAACATATACTTCTGTACAGCCAAACAGTTACATAAAACATCTTGAAACTAACTGATAAAACCTCTATTTCTTGACAGCCAAATGGTTAAATAAAACATCTTGAATCTTACTGAAAAAAAATATATATTTCTGTACAGTTAAATGGTTGTGAAAATAAGTTGTTCAACCTGTGCATCTGCAGATCGCCTTCTCCATGCCCTCACCTATCCTACCACAGTACTGGGATTTAGTGGTTGCTTTGCCTTTGCATTCAAATATTTGTCAATATTTCCGAAATTTCCTGAACCAATCACATCAAATGCTACAGGATTTCACAAACTAAAACTCCAATAAGCATTTAGCTAAGATGGCGCATAGTGTTTCCATTAACTTCACTCTGAGATTAAAAGGATACATCATTGCCAAAGAATATTATTTTTATTAATTTAAATAAAAAACTGCTCATCTCAAGTCCAATGTCATTACAATAGCATTTCACTCTCAACAGCTCCACTCCAACCATTTTAACAGATAATGATATTCTCAATGTATTGACTGTTGAACTCATTGATCAGGAACACTGACCCAGAGGACATTCATCTGTTAGAAAGTAGGGGGGTACATTACAGAAATGACTACAGGATTACAAAAATAATCATTATATAAAATGAAACAGCTAATATTGTATGATTTGTTGTATACACATCGTTTACACACATATATACATGTGAGGGCGGTGTGGAAACTCTTGAGGTGAACAGGGTAAAGGTCAAAGCAAGCAGTTTAATGATTAAAGCGGCCATCCTGGTCTATTTGCCTCTTTCCTCTCAGTCTGTCCACTTCTCTCACAGACACAGCAGAGGTCTTGGCCTTGCTCAGGTTGCTTTACTGCTGCTAGGCTACAAGTGTGTCCGAGATGTCTGACCATCGCGTTTGTGTGAGCGACTATGAGGAGGAAGCTAAGACGATTCTCCCTAAAGCTGTTTATGACTACTACCGCTCTGGAGCGGACCAACAGCAGACGCTGGCTGACAACACAGCTGCTTTCAACAGGTACAGAACACATGATGCACATATCATGTCGATTTATCCCCTTGTCTGCCTCCACAAAGAGCCATCCTAATGTCTAACTGTCTGGGAAATATGAATCGTAACTATAATATAAAATTATATACAAATTATATAAACCTTGTTTATATAATTACTAGTCAATTGAAAAGGAATTTGTATACATTCTTCCATGACCTAGAGATTTCTCCCTTTCTCTCTCTAATTAAAAGGTGTTAGTAGTAGTTTGCATTTGCACGGCCAGTGTAGCCACAAAGTCTGATACTGAGGCCATGCCAATCTACTGACTTCTTTGTTGCGTAGATTCCTTTAACTGTCTTGTAGCCTAACAGACATAGCCACTTCCCCCATAGTGTATTGCAAATTAACTTGGTCTCTCCCGCCATGGCTAATGGCCAATCCTAAACTCTCCACGATGGTCACTCCCCTCACTTTTGTTTCCTTTGTTGTTACTGTGAAAGTTATGTGAAAGTTTCCCTATAACATGTACACCCATTGTCTCATTGAATGTATGCTGCCTGTATCTCCCCATGATCATGCTCTAAAATTAAATCAAATACTTTGCTGTAAGAAGTGTCCTAAAAATAAGTTATTCTTCATCACTAACCTTTGGTTTATTTTGATGTAAATCCTAACTCTATGGATGGCTATTGCTTTGTTTCTCCCAACTCCATTCAATACGTTCATGTGTCATCAATGGCGCATAAACTAGCAGTCAAAGTAGACAGAGCAAGAGGAAGTAGAATGAGGATACATAATCAGAATAGAATAATCAGAACAGAGAGCCATGTGAACCACTGTACCCATGCTGTCCTCTGAGTGTGTACAAACATCCAGGGCAAAATTCAAACGTCAAAACAGATAGGAAAACCCCCTTATCACAGTATAAATACCCTGCCCAGGGTCACACAGACCACTTGGACTGAGTGGGACATGTTAAAGAGGCGGAAATGTTCCATGGGGAGAGATTTGACATGCATTACATGCATACCAAAACACACTGATTAATGTCCCAACATGCTAACTTTCATTTTATTTCTTGTGCAAGGATACCTATAGTTATATGGAAGACACTCTGGTTTGAACCCAGACGATCAGGATTGAGTAAAACCCAGAAATAAGGACAGAGGTGCAGATAAGTTAATCTTTGTTTAAAGTTAAATCAATGTAACTAAGATTAAAACTGAACTCTAAACTATGTGTATAGATGGTTGCAACAGGAGTAATAGCTTAACCTAGATTTCATTCAGTTAGATTAAATTTTTTTTTTTTTAAATTACGAACTGAAAAGATAAACGCTGCACGCCAGAACACGCCCTATGCATAAGTGTAACGGTGTAGACTCATTGAGAACTTGGAGCTAGGGTAGGCAATTTGGAGGAACCAGAGTTTTTTAAGTATCCAACCAAAAAGATCCCACCCTACCTTAAGGCCTGCCTCCGAAGCCACTCTCCAAAACATGACCAGCTCGCTAGCTTTGGCAATAGGTCTGCCTAGCCTTGTGGAAGACTCTGGTCATGCGCAATGAGGGCATGGGCCGATTGCACACAGGTAGCCGTGTAGGGAGATAGACAGACAGGTAAGCCATCCAACCATTTCATTCGGGCCGAATAAAATGATTGGACAGGCATATTACAGGCCTGCGACTGCCACAGATACCAGCTGTGCTTCTAAAATAAATGGCCTACCCTAGCTTTAAATACACACTACACAGTGAGTCGAATGAACCAATTGAAAGAGGTGGGTAAATTAATAATGCTAAACACTGGTAAAGCACACCCCCTAGCGGCAAAACATAAAACTTCAACTGTGACATACACCCTAACCCACTAACTAGACAATTGGTTCCCAACCTTTGACTTTAGGTGAACCACTAGATTAGTATCAAGACCTTACGGGGACCACTTCATATGCAATTGGTAAAAAATGTAAGCTAGATAAACAAACGTGTGCAGTGAGCGCTGGAATGGCAGTTACTGATGTAACATGAATGCACAAAGCGCCGCCATGTACAGGAAACTAGAATTAGGCTACCTAGATTTTTTGCAATTTTCAAAGCAAGTGCATGATCTGTGTTTTGTAAGTAAAGTTGGTTTGTTTATGACCTCCCAGGTGGCGTCTCCGACCGCGGGTGTTGAGGGATGTTTCTGAGGTGGACCTGTCGTGCTCCATACTTGGCCAGGCCCTCAGCATGCCTCTGTGTGCAGCAGCTACGGCCATGCAGAGGATGGCACATGCTGACGGAGAGATAGCCACCGCCAGAGGTAGGGCCAGCAGGCAAAGCTCACAGAGGGCAGACAGAGAAACAAAGTTAGATAAATTGATGAATGTTGCAACCATAGAAATATGTCAGATGTTTAGTTATCTGTTTTTGTGGCCCAAAATTGTGTCCATGAAATTTTCTCCAAACACAATTGGGTGTCATTGCTGCTTGTACTGGTAAAACATTTAGATAGGAGATATACTTAAAACATATTCATATATAAGGTGGAATGCTCTCCTCCAAATCAGCCAAATTTGACAGTTTTACAGTCCATAGCTGTTACTTCTACCTCATTATTGAAAGTGAATTATGCCTAGAAGAATGACTGTATTGTCCTTATATGGTGATCATGAAAAATGATGCCGGATGGACACTTGCAGGAGATACTTCCTGTAACGTATTGTGTTTCTACTTAGCATGCAAACAAGCGCAAACGGGGATGATGCTGAGCTCCTGGGCCACTTCCACCATAGAACAAGTGAGCTTGGCCAGCGAGGGAGGTGTATTGTGGTTGCAGCTTTACATCTACAAGGACAGAGAGCTGACGCTGTCACTGGTTCGACGCGCAGAAGAAGCAGGCTATAAGGCCATTTTTGTTACCGTTGACACGCCCTACCTTGGAAAGAGGTGGGATGATGTGCGCAACCGCTTCAAGCTTCCCTCACACCTCAGGTAGGAACCACACGTCAGGTAGGAACCAAAAACAACAAAGGAGGAACACAATTTCACGTTGAATATATCATATGGATATGACGCCACAGTGTTATTGTAATATCATATTATAATATAATGTGTGCATAATGTTTGTATAACATCCTTTCCATTCGTACCAGAACAAGCATTCGTTTTTTTGGGCGAGGGAAACAATGCTTTTATATAATTCCAATAAAACTCAGACACTGTGTGATAGGTAGATATTGTTGTAGTACTAATGTTATATTTCTTGGTGTGTGTAGTATGTCTAACTTCTCAACAGAATCATTGGCCTTCTCTGAGGGTAGCTATGGTAACGACAGTGGACTGGCTGTTTATGTAGCCAAGGCAATAGACCCCACCCTTTCTTGGGATGATATCACCTGGCTTAAAAAACAAACAAGACTACCAGTGGTGGTCAAAGGAATATTAACAGGTAAACACAAACACACAGTACACAACTTCAGTGTACTGAAGGAGGGACGCATACCTGCTTCTCAAACAGAACAAAACATTTTAGAAACCTGTCCACCTGTAACGGAC
>OOFG01110627.1:0-48042 GCA_900323295.1 Molva molva
CGATGAAAAACATGGGCAGCACTTTAAGATATCCTCCCAAAACACACCCCCCTTTGGCGTGAGACAGGGACTTAGCTGACAGTGTCCTCTGGACAATAACCTGGCAATAAAAACAGAATAACCAACTGGTTAGGGACACCGGACACACACAATTTCAACATTGATCAAAATTGATCTGTGATGTCTTATTTGTAATAATACTTAATACAGTAAATTATTTTTAAAGAATGGTTTATCATTTACTATTATTTCCCCCAATTTAAAAAAAAAAAAGGTTTATCATTTACTATTATTACCAGGCAACACCAGGAAACTAACTGATTAAATCGATGAAATCATTAAGATAGGTTTTTCCATCAAGTTTATTGCAATGCCTCGTGCCAGATCTGCAAGGGGGAAATTGTTTTGAATACTATCACGTGGAGCAAAGTAGAACAGAGAAGAGAAGAGAGAGACAAGTCGCTTAACTTTGAAGGAGCCTCATGCATCTATTCCAGCTTTTCAAACAGGGAATGTGATGATGTAGTTGAGGCCAGCTATATGGTGGTTAATGAGCTGATCGTGAATGCAGGAAAGCCAATTAGAGAGGGACTTAGAGAGGCATTTCTGAGACATTTGCATGCTGAATGTTACCGCCATCGTGTGCCCAGTGAATTTATTCTGAAATCGTACTCAAATACTCTGGTAAAGTAAATTGGCCGATGATCAAATAACATTTATGATCAGCTGTTCCAGAAAATGGAAGATTTCAATGATTACTCATATGTACTTGATATGATCTTAAGGATCGGTGACACTTTCCAGATGTTTTCAGACAGATCTAGCCTGTGCTCAAAGTGTGCTACGAATGGAGCCAGTGGAGCACTGACCTCAACGTTTAATTTACTTAATTCTAAGAGAGCAACCCAGCCTTCCCAGAGTTGTCCATACCTTTTAAAGGTTTTCTGTGTGTGTTTATAAGCACATCTATCCGTGACACCATTCTCTTTAACACTTTTTAATAACTTTCATTAAAAAGTAATAACATTCACATGTAGTTAGGTAATGAGGAATTGAACATGAACTACTTATTAGAATATTATCATATTATAAATAAGAAACTGATTAGTTAAATAGTAGTAATGACATTAGTTCAACATTTATATCTGATTTGTAAGCATGTTCATTTATAGTATGCAAATGAAAATAAGCTATTTACATATAAATAAATACAAAACCTTTTGCAGCACCCAATTCCATCTAAGTGTTTGTTTCCCATCTAGCTGGCACTGGAGTGCCATGTGGGGCTTGGTCCTGGATTGGGCTGAACTGGGATTCTCTATACCGCTGAATCGCTGTATTTGACAGCTTTTTTCCCATGAAGATTAGACTATTATTTATCATCTTTCCTCTGTTATAAAGCTTATATCCAACCTGCAAGTACTCGTGCTGTGTTGTGTTTTGCAAGGACTCACTGCCAGCCAAACCCACCTGGCCATTAGTTGACAATTAGCCATCAGAGCTCGACATCCACTCGTTCTGACCCACAAATAATAACACATATTATTATTATATAAGAGGTGAAAACAGGATTTACCTGATCAGTACACCAGACCCACGTAGATAGCACGGTGAGTCCAAACAGCAAACCAGGCCAGGGTATATCCCCCGAGATAGGGTCTCTCAACAGGTGGAATGCATCACTGCGTGTCCAGTGACAAGTGGTGTTTGCAACGGTTATATTAGGAATGGCAGAGGGGTAACGGCTCAAAAGGCCTTCATACCAGCCCACTTCTGCGAAAGCTGATACACAAAGACAGAGTCATATTGAATACAATCAAATAAATCGTATGTACCTATATCAATTCAAAAACAATGCATGAAAACATGGAACTATTTAGCTTGTAACAGCTCGACTCTCCAATTGGTTTAGTTTACGTATAATAAATCATGATGGGCTGTCCCATTGCCAAAAATAATAACATAATAGTTACTATTATCAATAATACAATTATTGTTTGTTAGGTTTAATCAGCCAAAATTAAATTATATTTCCACGCAAATTTGAGTCTATTGTTTTTTGCGTTGGGAGGAAACCTCTGGTCAATAGGTATTCTTGACTGTTATTTTTTATGTAGGATTTGTAAGAAATAGATTTGGAACTGTGTCCGATTATTGAAAAATAATGCACACCCTTGGAACGTTATTGACCAAATTCAACAATGCTGTTGTATAGTGTGAATTCATTATTTAACCTAATTATGTTATGTAGGCAGTATTTTTTTCTCTGGGTGTGTCTTTTTTTTTACTTTTGCAAACACCTTTCATGTTAATAAATAAAAGATCATGTAGATAAAGAGTCACTTTTTGTGTGCTCTACCTCAAATGAATAACCAACCTATGAACATCAGTGCAAAGGCCCCAGCAACCATGACAACCGTCTGCAGGGCATCGGTATACATCACTGCTGTCAGGCCACCTATCCAAGCACACACAAATGGACAGCTTTAAGCAGTTATATTAATATATAAATATCAATATTGCACAGTTTATATGGAACATAAGTAATGCTAGATTTCATCCTTTGAAATCTTAAAGTCTCAATGTCTAACATTTCAACTAGCTCGTAGATTAAAATAACCTGGACATATCTATGTCTGTCTATGTCTTATCAATAAGATCACACCTTGTAACTGATATATTCTACAAATAAAAAATGCTGGCCAGCCCCTACCGCTACTTTGTTAGTTAGAGAGGACAGAGCACTGTTATTGAGAATTCATTTTTTGAGAAATTCATTGCATGTAAATTGGCTTCTTTAGAGTTTGCTGGAGCTGCAATGAGTCAAGTTATTGCAAAACATTGCTTATTACTTATTGCAGAAGAGACTGGAAAAGAGTTTTCTTCTGACCACATTAGTTATGGATAATAAGAATTTAAGCATGTACATGCTTTTTGCAGTTAATCAATTTAATTGAAATCTCAATTAATGTCAGCTCATCTTTATTTATCGATCTTGTTTGGCTAACAGAAGTTGTGAACGTAAAACAACCCACATTTCTATCGTCATCCTTTTTTCCCCAAGTAAAAATAGATTTTGATTAAGTTGCTGCTGGAATTGATTAATCATGCGTTGTTGGTGCATGATAAATACCTCAATAACCCTCAATAATCTGGTCAGATATCAAGTAATGATTTCCCTTCCTGTCACTTTAAGGTCTTAAGGTCACTTGAATCAAGGTCTTTTAACACCTGATTTTGTTTACACAGATTACACACATCATTTTCCTAAACATTGATGTCTATGGTGTTGTATAATGTTAGAGAACACATGGACCTATGTTTTCCTCATTACATAAAATGAAACAACAATATGACAGTTACTGTATTGAGCAATGTAGTTGTACAGCTCTTTTAAAAAAAAGAAAGAAATTATGCAAAAAGCCACTCAACCATTAAAACTGGGAGCTACACAAATAACAATGTGTCCACTGTACAATATCTTCATTCATATACATATAAATATGAATGAACATTTAAGCAGCATAAGATGTGTGTGTGTGTATGTGTGTGTGTTACCTGCCACAGTATAAGCAGCAGTAATCGCCAGCAGAATACCAGTAGACAAGTAAAGGTCCCAGCCTAAAGCCACTTGGATGAACAATGCACCCGAGAAGATATCTGTCTGGATAGAAACACAGAGATGCACAAATTAACAATTTTAAACAACACACAACTTAGATTTCAATGAGGTTTCATCAAGCAAAGACGTGTTTTTTTTTGTTTCATTTGTGCATTGAATATTCAACAGGTTGCTGTTGAAATGTGCTTCTATTATAAACGTTGGTATGATTCAAATGTTCAAGTCTGAAAGCTGACCAACATAGCTTGGCATTGTCTTAGTGTTCTAGATGACCAAAAACCACAGCTCCAGTCTGTACAAATGATGAATTGATTTACTGTCACAGCTGGTTTAGCCATAGAACTGGTGATGAGGTGCTGCTCGTGTAAATATATCATATTGAATTCTATGGACTAAAATGATTAATTATTATTATTATTATTATTGTTATTATTATGGTTATTATTAATAAATATACGATTGTGGGTCATTGTGTACGTGTGACAATGTGACTTACAGATATCTTTGTTAAAACGTAGAGTACAAGAGACAGAACCGACATGCAGAGGCGGATCCTCTGTCCCCCAAAACGTTTGGCCAGGTACTCAGGCATGGTCACCACACCTGCCGAGATGTAAACTGGCACAAAAATCCATCCTAGAGCCAGCAGAACCCATGTTGCCTGTAGAAATACACAAATTCAGTCACATGCATAAACACAAGCGATTATTAACTTCCAGCTGTTGAATGAATACAGAGAAAGCATCCTAACACAGACTTATGTCTTAGTATCTTATGGTTTTAGTAGCCACCATCCCATTTTCTAAAATCTTAGAAAGTCTTGATGAAAAGAATTCATGTCAAAATCCTCACATCTACATAAAATACATTAAAACATCTACACAAATATTAATGTGCATGCCTGTGTTGAAGCACTAGACCATACACTGAATGCTTGAAAGTTTTTGAGCTCAAAAGTCCTTGTTGGTCATCGCAATCTTTAGAAGGAATGTCCAGGAATAACCACTTAATCATCTGACACAACAGCAGCTTACAGAACGAAACACAACTACAAAACCAAGATGATGAACGTTGAATATATTTAGCTATTAAGACATACAAAGGTTCTCCTTAATTTGAGCAGCTGGTTGGATGGATTTAGCAGCCCTAATTTCCTCTCTGATGCTGCAGATGGGACCCCAACTCTAGAAGACCTCTATCATGGTTCAATGACTTCAGGCCTGTGGCGTTGCCCTCACACATAATGAAGACCTTTGAGAGGCTTCTGCATGACCGTAAAGGCATAATTCACTCTAAAAGTACATTTCTATCAATTCTGGGTTAAAACATACTTGTATGTGTGTAAAAAAGACTTTAGGGAGGGTAAGCATCCTCTGAGTACAGCCCCAACTAAAACAGCCAAATGTAGCACTCTGATATAATCATGGTACATTTCTCCCCACACTTGTCCACAACATAGTAAGCTATTTCATTTTTATGCAATTAAGATCAAAGTAGACAGTGCCTAGATTACTCACCGTTTCCTATGTTGCCCATGAACCATATTTCTGTTTCTCCTGTCCTGTTCTACCTGAAACTACCTTTGCAGGATTAACACAGTGTTATCTTATCTTATCTCATTTTAAGATTTAAGAAACTACAAAGTCCACTTTGCGGGAATTTACAGTGTGATGACTTGAACATATATTCTTCATAACATTATCATAAGTTTAGCCAGCAGTGCCAAACAGTGTCGTTATTGTCGTGAATTGACAAGGCAGACGTCATGATTAAGTGAGACCCGGGGCCATGTCTGTAGCTGAGCACAGGGCACACATACACGAGCGCACACATATCCATTTGGTCACATATCCACACTGGAAATGCTCTCATTTTAGGTAGTTGACTCTAATATAGGCCTATGTGCATATATTTCTTACATTCCATTCAAAACCGCCCACAGCAATTCCTCCCGCTGCTCCTGTGCCAGCCAAACCAATGAATAAACCACTGCCAACATTACTGGACATCAGAGAGGCCCCAATCTGTTAAGAGAAAAACACAACCATAATAGTTATCTTATGAACACGTTCTATTACAATGATCTGTACATGTAAATTTGAAGAAGGGTATTAGATATTTTCATCTAGTAGATTTTGCTGCCTTTCTTTTCTTAATTTAACATTTCATAAAAATGCATTAAATAAAACTAAATCTGAAAAACAAACACTTACAGGCCACCAGCTCATTGAACGGCCAGCCAAGAAGTACCCTCGCACACTACTGCGGTTGGCACGGCATGATGACTAGAGAGAAGAGAAGAGGTAAGTAACAAATTGCATTCTTAGTGATTGACTTTTGAGACAATATTGATCTCGACTTTCTGTTTTTGTCTGTAGATCAGTCTGGCCTCAGTCAGACCCGTAGGAAACATATATTAGGAACGATCAGCGCTAGGAGGAGGGAGTTTCAATTCATGACGAACAAGGAGCACTGCAGATTTAAAAAACAATAGTCGGAGTTAGTAAACTGAAGAATTAAGAAGCTAAATGCCATGGATTTTAGCCTTTTGTATGCCAGATTATAAAGTGGTTGTTCAAGTTAATTACAGTACGCACAATATAAGTTATTTAAAAGTAATGGATACGTAAGTAAATACTTAATATTATCACTTTGAGTAATTAGGCTTTGAGTAACAATGTATCATTAACAATGTAACAAAACATAAATATGCCTACATTTTCAAGGTTGAGAATACTACTAATATAATGAGAAATTATGCATATCAGGTGAGTCTTTGACACACAACATTGTAGGATGTTTTGAAGCAGAACTTGCCCATATCCCCACCACCATGACAACAATAAAGTAGATAACAACAACAGCTATATCTAGAGCATCCAGGCGGAAACTGATGGAGGGAGACTTCGTTGCACTTGGAGCCATTGAGCCAACATCTGTGGGCAAAATAAAGATGTGATAATTAGAACATTTGATTGGCTGCATCGATAGGAATCAATGATATCAGCCCTCTGAACTTAGTGGTAAGTGCAGTGACACCCTACTAACCTATAGCTATGAAATTGATAACCTAATGCCCATTTCATCGAGAGATAACGTTCAAAACGTGTGCTCAAACAGCCTCAACAGGGCTTGTACATAGTGACGTCACTTCGAAATGACTTAAAAACATAAAAGCATTATAATGTTATGTTGAAAAGACAAGTCTGTTTGGGTTATTTTGAATCACTAGCTTCTTGGATGATATATTTGGCAAGCAAGCAAGAAAACATAGGCCTACAGGGCCTGATTGGTGGGTGTTGTACGTCTATAATTAACTTGCCTGCGCAGCAATTTTGAGGTTTTAATTATCTGGGCTGAGCGCATACACGGAAGACAACATTAATGATTTTTATAGCACATCTTATTTCCATAATAGGACTGTTTCTTAGTAAAAAAAAAAAAAGGTTGATATCGCAGAACATAACATAGGAGGACTGTGAGTTCATCATTCGGCTTTTGATTGGAATTGCCAAATTGGACTTTATACTTTTCTATATTGGTCATCATCAATATAGTATTTTGTGTGATGCTGTTGTACACTTTGTGTGCTGAATTTTAATAAGAACTTGTTCTTTATTTGTTTAACAGCTTTGAGTGCTCTCCTTGTAATAATTATTTTTGACTAGTTAGATCTACTTCATTTTGTTGAATATATTTGTGATTATTCTAATGCCATCTACAAAAGACAGAAAAAATTACGCTCTGTAAACATTAAAGTATGTATGAACATCAGAGGGAGTTACACTCAATAAAGGAAGTAAACAGACCTGTATGTCCAGCAGACATATTGAGTTCAGTCGATTCAAGAAACTACTCCAACGATTCCCAAAATGGTCCCTTTCTGAGAAAACCTCTGAAGAATGTTGGTGTTTGGTGCTGCTTGTGAACCTGTCTGTAGGCCTACAAACATTGTCACCTTCTAAGCTGTAAATCATTAATCAGTTTTAGACAGTAAATCTTTCCAGTTAGTTATTACAAGGGGATACTAAATATTCATGGTATGAACAAGTTAAACATTATGTAGACTCAGCATTCTTTTTAATTTAGGCCTACAGAAAGCATTCTCCAAACACATAATCAGTACTGCAGTTCTACACACAAACCATCCAATCAAGTTGTAACTAATACTTATTGAGACCCCAATCATAAAAACAATCCAACACACTTCTCTTGCTCATAGACCATAATCATTCATTTGTTTTTCATACATATCGTCCAGTCAGTTACTACAAGATATGCTGATGGTGTACCCTGTATGAAGATTATATTAAATATGTACTCAGAAGATAAACCTACCCATAACCAAACCAACACAATTTATCCTTTTGAGGGACTTTGGAAATTGTATTTTTTTTTATTATAGGCTTATACAACCGTGTTGAGAGTTACTCAGAAGCAATATTGTGAAGCAGGAAGCAGCAATAATGAAAGCCTAGTAGACCTATAAGTGGTACAGCACACATCCAATCAATACAGGATACATTACCGGTTCCAGTTGTTGCTCAATAAAGGAACAGCCAATTTATGTATTAATATCTACATGAGAAGTCATTTGAAGAACTTCTGAACACATCTGTGAAATGCGATAGTTTCATATTTTGAGCTGACAATCGCTGATCAATTTAAAAGAGTAAATCTATTCAGCAAATCCATTTCCTTTTAAGAAATACTATTTTTAAACATTAACTGGTAATCCATAGAGGGCCTGATATAGCTCCTTAATCACAACCATCAATCACTGCATAGCCATCATGTATTTCTGTTGTTTCGTGTGGCATGATGAATGGAACAAATTAACTATTTAGGTGACAGTTTCAGGGTATTTTGTATAGATTTGTGTACACAATGTTAAATGCAAATTAGTTATTTGATGTGAGACCAGTATTAAAAAATACACTGCTAACTAAATAAGATTTCCAAAACTTGTGATGGGAGTCGTGAAATGTTTACTTCTTACAAAAAGATTTAGTTTGACCTTTTAATATATTACTGAAGATGTAACTTATGGATACGAATACAAAGAATTCCCCAGTTACTCACTTTATTTGGTTGATAGATAGAATAGAATAATGTTGCATACAGAAAAGTGTCCAACAGAGAAGAATAAATCCATAGTGAATGGTTAACACGTTTATTTTTTCTTCCAAAACTGGCTATATTTATCAGCACTGAAGTCGTCTTCATAGTTAATTGCCGTCTGTCTCGTAGTCTTTGTCACTTCCCTCTTCTTCTGACGTGCTTTCCGTTGCTCCTCTGACAGAGTAGAAAGATCCACAGGCATCTTTGAACACAAATATCTACATATTAGTTACATGTACACACAACATAGCTATAATGTCAAAACATGCTTCTACAGCTACTGCCTTTCATGCAATGGGAAAAAGGGGACGAATGGAATCAAGTAGAAACTAAGAGGAGCACATACTAACCATTAGAATTTTCCTTGGCTCTTTGTATCTGATATTTATAGTTGATCCATCAGGTCGGACCAACAGAACAGGATAAACTCTCTCATATTTCTGCCTCCCACAGCGCACAACCGAGGTCCTATTGGAGTTGTGCTGAGGTGTGTGCACATGGAGAAGTGCAACTGAAACCTCCGACCAGGGCACAGGATGACAAACATGGTGAGGCGCCAAGAGTGAGCCAATCTGTCCAGTGGTGTGACGAAAACATCTACCAAAGAAGGATACACATTGAATGAAAAATATTAGCTTGAGTCTGTACTTTATTAAACCCAGATAGGATTACTTACAAAAAAAAACATTCTTAAAATTGCTGTGTGTAAGATTTGAGAAAGAAAGAGCAGAAAATTGCAAGATTTTAAGACGCAACCTGAAAAACCCCAGCTATCTCCCTACATTTATCCGCCATTAAGAACGGTTGTATTCATACACCTGTGTTCGGACAGGCAAGTTGAGTTCCCCAATCTAATCAGGGAAAAGATGACCTGATTAGGGAGCGGTCTTAAAATATAAATGTACATTTTTCAGAGGCATCCTCGTAGGTTAGGTTCCACATAACACTAATAATGGGTCTGCTTGTTTTCTTTAAACTTTTAGACCATGATGGACCCCCTGGTACATAACAGCAGCAAATAATTAGTGTCATGAGCGACGTGTTTGTCCTACGTTGACACCTCTGTGAATATGGTATATTGTCTCATAGAGGCAAGCACAGTCAACCATATTCTCACAGAGCATTTAACTCACTTATAGCTGACGGATGGCTATGGTAGTTTTTGGTAGGTCGTATGTAGGGTATGGTGGGTAGGCCTTAATTAATTGGAATTGTGGTGGTAGCACTAACACATAGGGCCCAATTAAAATGACTAGTAGGCCTAATTAACATACTGGATCTGAATATGTTTATTTCCAAACGTCCATTCTTCCTGAATCGAGGCAGGAAAAAAATACTAGAACAAAAATTATACCGAGAACCATGTTAATAAATAAATACATCGTTAGTTGCAAATGTATACATATGATCTTAGGAGTTAATGTGTAAGAAGTTACCCAGGATGACACAAAATCATCATCATGTAACGTTAGGCTACAATACTGGCTACTAGTTCACAACACTAGCTTCAATCAATTAATGTTCATTACACCAATTACCGTGAAATAGCGGTAGGCTTCAGCCAAGCCTTCAACATGGACATCTCTGCATACGTTATAAAAACTTGACCCTAGTGTAATGTTAAACCCCGTTTGATGTCCGAATGGGAACTGTGCTAGCCATATACATGAGCGGGATGCACAAGGGCAACAGTGCAGCAGCGTGTTCTTCTTCTTCTGTTATTGGGCGATTAACAGTTTAGAGGTGCATACATCGCCGCCTACTGCACTGGGGTCTGAGTCACGTCCTACCTAATCTGAATTATTTTAAATGAACGTATAATTACTATTATTATTATTTTACTATTTATTATTGTGGTAGTATTATTGTTATTACTCGGATATATGTGAAAATGGCCTTATCACCCCCCAATACTTCCTTCACCCTATTATCCAATTCAACTCCACATCCATCTCTAACAGTCTTTCCATCTCTATATCATGTTTCTTACAGTGCATTTATGCATGTTCTATTGTTTCCTGTCTGGTACCAACTAAGTTAAGTGATGCATTTAATCTGTGTTTTATTACCCTGCTCCTACCTCCTCTCTCCTACATCTCCCCAGCCCCTCTCTAACTGATTTGTGTAGTCTATAATAATGTTTCCCCTTGATGCTCTTGTCCCACTGCTGCCCATTGTCCATTCCCTTTGATGTGGGGGTTTTATTTTCATGTCCCTGCATCCCAATGGCATTTATGTCCTCTGCTTCCCTGGCACTCCTAGCCACTGCGCCGGCCCTCTCATTACCGTGAACCTGCATGTGTTGGAACCCAACACAAACACACGCTGTTCCTAAATTCCTTCCTGTCTTCAATAATTCTCATTTCCCATCTTCTCAGTGTTGGGATTTCCCCAGTGTATGCTTGTATTGCCTCAATAGTTGAATATCTATCAACTATCAAGCTGTAGTACATTTGTTTTAGCTGCAGCACCCTAAATAAAACACCCATCGTCCAGATATGCCAGATATGTACATAACATAGACTGTAAAAAATATGTCAGTCTGTATTGCTGTATGCTTGTTTGTCTTTCTGCCCCCAAATCCGATCCTGCCACTGCCCTCATGAGGTTTATTTTTTGTCTCTTCCAGTGATCCCATCAAACAATATACCTGAGTATTTAAATTTTGATATTTTATCCTGACCATATAGTTAGCCATACAAGATGTATAGCCATACATCTTTAACCTTCCTCCTAGAGAAGGCCTATACCATCAAATATGAATCATACAATTTGGCCACAGGCATCCTAAATCCCCATATTAAATTCAAATATTCCACCAGATCAACTGCTTCTTGCATATTTTCCATGATTTTTGTTGATTTAACATCACCCCCTCTCTTCCAGATGCATCATCTGCAAAGCCTTTGCAGCGTGTTCTTCTTCTACTTATTCGTCTTCTTTGCACAAGTAGTGCATCATCGCCACCTAATGTGTGGGGAGAGTTAACTTTTGTTTCGCATGTTTATGTTTAGTTCGTCTAGAGGTGCCGTAAAGTGTTAGCCATTGCACATGTGCAGTACGGAGCCGACAGGAGGTACGAATCGGGTAGTGAGGGACGGCTGTTTTGGGGAAACCGTGAGGTAAATTGCGAAACTTTAAAAAAAAATGAGAGTAAACACACGGTGACTATACTACTGCTAATCTTGGCAAGATCAGAAACTATTTGAAGCAAATGAAGGTAAGCGTTCACCAATGTAAAAAGAAGGCAGTCTGGCCAAAACATGGTGAATAATAACAGGAAATAAGTAATTTGATCTAATGTGCGGATCTTCATCGCTCGGTGTTTAGTGTATTACTCACGTAGAGAATGCACTGAACATGTACTCTTGAGTTGAACAACAGCTCGAACTATCCCTGCTTTCTCAAGCGTCTCACAAACTTCCCAGAGTACGTTTAGCTGTTAGTAGGTCTGTTAGTAGGTCTTGGAATCATCTCTCCTGCTTAACAAATGTCAGCCTCACAGGGTTTCATTAAAAAACCAGCCAATGCGACATTGGTTAAACTGGCATTTATCACTCGTTGGGGGTTCCCCACGATGTTCGAAATGCATTAAAAAAAAAAAACATCAGGATTTTTTATTTCAAGCATTAGTTATCATGTCATGACCTTTCTTGGTATAAAAGCCTATTCATTAGCTACTAACTATAGGCCGATATTTAGGTTATTTTTGTCCTCAACCCATGGCATCGTCAAGATTGGCCTTTACTGTTTTGAAGAGAATATACTTACCATAGCCACATCCCCTCCCATCTCTTTTTTTTTTTTTGTTCTATCACAACAACATTTTCAATACCAAGAACCAACAACATTACTGTGTTGTCCTTCAGACAACTAGGTTATATCTGAACATGTACCATGTTAGATGCTTTGTCTATAAAATGTATTATAATTACACTGATACATAATATTTATATATATTCTAATCTGTAAAATTCTAATCACAGGCTAACTGGACCATTTAAAGTAAAGATTCATGACATTTATATTTTTCTAAATGCTCTTTATGGGTTATTTCCTTACTAGGCTGTATGTGGCCTTGCCCACTCATCTGTAAAAGAGCGTGCTCATCCGGTCATGTGGCCTGAGTCAGAGTGCTGACAGGTGTAAAAACATGACTATAAGCAGGCCGGCGCTTTTGCTGCTAGCGCTGGTGCTGTCTTCTTTGACGGTACACAATTCATCAGGCAAGTGACTCACCAGTTACAACAGACACCCTTTGGTACTACCAAGAATCCATTTAGTCAGCATTCATCAAACAAGTGTCATGTAGAGTCAAATGAATGCAGTATGCAAGCTTAATTAATATTGGCTTTTGTAGTAATTAGTTGGAATGAAAATAATGGCATGGTCTTAGTCTTCATGATATTTGCGTGGCCACTCCTGCATTAAGTAAATTAATAAATGGGCGTCCAGGCAGTTGGATTAATATTGGGGGATAATTGTTTGCCATTTCCTACCCCTGTCTTCAAGGCTCCACTGTGTCACTGATTGCTCCTGATGTTGTTGACCTTGAGCAGAAGTCTTCAGCAAATGTCACAATCTCATCCAGGTAACTACAGCACATTACTACCAAAATTGAATACTTTGGTAGATTTGAGACATACCTAAAATGGTCGGTAGCCATCTGCCCACCCCTGGAAGTCGAACACCTTTTTTTGTAGGTACAATCAAAATTCACAAACAGGAATTTAGATTTTTGTTTTTGTAGTTGCCAAATTTGCCTTTGTCTTCCTGGACTTCCTTATAGACTTTTATTTTTTTTTTTGTCCTTTTGACCTAATGATCCCTAAGGGGATTAGGGAAGTGTTGTTCTTCTCTTACTATACAATTTCTGTCTTCCCAGCTCCCCGGTCAACCAGTCTGCAGATATCCAATTTAATGTGACCTACAGCTCCAAGGATAACTACTCAACAATCATTACATTGCCTCAGCAGGTAACAGGGATTGATGCATGCCTGCAACAGCATAACCGATTAAATAACCTAAAAATGCTGCTGGCTGAATGGAAAAGTGATGTGACGGTTTATTTCCATCAAAGAAACATCAGATTTATGTACTTGGTGAATGAGCTCATTCAGTTTTGAGATGTTGAAGAGATTATGTTGGTGTCTGATCATTGGTTCTCTTTATAGGTTTTGTTACAACGAGGGAAAACCTCTGTCACCTTTGAGGTGAAAGCCAAAGCTATTGGTCAGGTGACCGTTTATCTTCTGAGTAACAGCTCAGAAATCAGAAGGTAGGTGTGGTGATTAGGAAGACACAATGGGTCACAATTTTGCAGGATCAGTTAGTGAAGTGACAATCATTTAATCCATATTCATCCCATATTTCTCCACAATCACAATCATCAAAAATGTGTCCTTACCTTCTTACAAAAATAATCTCTTTTCAATGAAGAGTTAAGAATTTAATGAAAAGAATGCAGGGCAAATTATATATATTTGTCTAATGAAAAGTAAGAATCAATCAGAAAAGTCAGCAATAACAAGCATACCTTTCTTCTATCATTTTGTCCTTAACTCTGATCCTATTTTCCCTTACTTATCTAGCTGTGACACAAGGATCCGCTTTGCAGTTATCTCCAGCAACACTCTGTCTATTGTGAATCAGGTGATAGGATGGTTGTACTTTGTTGCCTGGTCGATCTCTTTCTACCCACAAGTCTGGGAAAACTGGAGAAGGAAAAGGTAACTTTACTGTCTTGACTGTTTTTCATTTTGCTTAGGCAATGCTGCAAAGCATGTTAATTTAAACCCAAAATAGTTATGTTCATATTTCTTGGTGTTTTTATTTTATTATTCTGTATGGAATAATAAGCATATCTTATAAAATAAGTATTCATTTTCTGAAATGATTAAGGACTGCAGACTAATGCTGTTGTCATTTGAGTACTGAACTGAACCTAGCACAGGGAATCTCATATATGCACTACTTACTTTATTTTTGTGTGCTTTTACTGCACTGACATCTGCATGCTTCCCTTTTCAGTGTTATAGGTCTGAATTTTGACTTCCTGTCTCTGAACTTAACTGGCTTCATCTGCTACAGCATCTTTAATATCGGATTGTTTTGGGTGCCTTACGTCAAGGTAACTCTTACTGTAAACGTCATCCATCTTTTAGGACATTCTCATTACTGACCTATTTGGTCCATTTGGACCATTGCACATTACACCCTTTAGTCCAGTTTGTTTGGGATGATGCTGACCAAAGAAATAAACCCAAGTCCCACTTTAAAAAGTTGGTCACGTTCCCAATTACAAGGAACAGTTACAAGATACAGGTGCGAGCTGAAATATAAATTTAGGGGATGATGAAATTCATAAGCTCTCTCCTCCATACACCCTTTGTCGTATGGATGATGACTGAGTGGATGTTTTGATAAGTCAAAGATGCGGTCAGTGATTTTAGTGAATAAATTCAGACATTCATTTGTAAACTGCCAATAAAGCCGTCAGGCAATATTTCAAATCACATTTGACCGAACTATAGGTTTGAAAAAGTGGTCAAAGTGGTTACCTTTGTGTCTTACATGAAGGTAAAGTTTTTATCATGAATAATTAAGATATGTTTGTAAAAAGTATATGGAGTCCACATCTCATCCTGTGTGTTTTCACATTTGTATGTTTATAGGAGGAGTTTATTAAAGTAAACCCCAATGGAGTTAACCCTGTAGATGCAAATGACGTGTTTTTTAGTCTTCATGCCGTCCTACTTTGCTTGATCTACGTTTGTCAAGCTGCAGTATATGAGGTATGCATGTTTTTCAAATATTACAAACTTTTTAAGCATAAAATGTGTCAGATGAGGGAAATGGTGGAAGCCTAAACACATTTTGAGAGGATAAGATTTCTGAAGGCTGAATTATCTCAAATGTAAACATTGGATGGCATTTGTCATGGATTTACCTGATTTTCATTGTTGATAATGAAGTTACACAGTAATACTGCATAGGTGATAGAAAAAATGTATTGTAGATTCAATAAAAACAAACAATATTTGTTTCAAGAATAAGGTCTGCATAATTATGAATAATGCATTTTTCGGCATTGCCTATTTCCCAATGTTTCTCTCCCGAGTGTATTGGCTAAATGTAGACACACGTGCACAGGAATAGAGACATTGACTGTTTTGGTTATCTCTGTGAAGATGAGCTCAAGATGTGATATCACTCTAAACTCAAGTCTATTCCCCTCACTTACCCTAGCGCTTTCAACTAAGACCTAAACAGTATGGGTTAGCTGAGATCTCAGATGGTGTGACCACACCCTACTGCACTAATGGGAAAATGTCATTAGAGTACTTGTGATGGGCTTGATATTATTTAAGGGAAAAAATGTGTGCATCTAACCTCAATTTGCTCTCTTTCAAGAGGGGTGGTCAAACTGTGTCCCGCATCTCATGGGCCCTATTGCTTATCAGCTGGACATTTGCCCTCGTCAGCCTGTTTGTGGCAGTAGCAAAAGTAATCACCTGGCTGGATTACCTCTACTATTTCTCTTACATTAAACTTGGAATCACTCTAATAAAATATATACCACAGGTAGGTAACGAATGCAGACACACATCAAACGATTAATATTGTTAATTTGTTTCTCGATTTCATTGTTTCTGCTTTTTTGTTTGTAGGCTTATATGAACTACAGACGGAAGAGCACTGTAGGATGGAGCATTGGGAATGTGCTGCTAGATTTCATTGGGGGAACGCTCAGCATTCTACAGATGCTCTTGCAATCGTATAATAATGGTAACTATTATTGTAATGAATGTTTGATGCAATAGTAATGCAGGGTTGCTAGTCGCTTTTAAAAAAAACATTTGCAAGACGGCTTTCTTTTACAACCTGTCATTGATTTGATTAACCTCACTTGTGATTTAGTATAATTTTGCTGTATCCTATTTATTTCCAACTGCTTTTGTTTTTTTAGATGAGTGGGGGTTGATATTTGGTGACCCTACGAAGTTCGGCCTGGGACTGTTGTCTGTTTTGTTTGATGTAGTGTTCATGGTTCAGCACTATGGCCTCTATCGACATTCCAGGCCGTATGAAGCTGTAGCAGACCATGAGTAGCATATGTAACACGCCTGCACACATTCCTTCCTTTACTTGAACACAAATACATACATGTGGCCAGAGCCCTGACCCAAAACAGACTACTGGTTCACAACTCTTCTGAAAGCTATGATTATTGTTATCACATCTCTGGATGTTTGAAACAATAGGTAGCACAGGAAGCTTTTCCTCTGTCATTTATCTTCTACAGCCTTGGAAATTGTATTGAGCTCATCTTCTGATCAGTCTGTCTAAAAATAACCATGTCGTCTTAAATTGTATGTTCTATAACGAGTATAATTTTCTGATGCAATAAAGTTTTACAGCAAGCTTCAATGGCGCATGTATTTTTTCTGCCACTGCTATGGGAAGATCAAATTATATTGAGCAATGCATGGGGTGGTAAGGTAAACCCCATTTATAAAATCTAGGATGGTTTGGTTTATTCATAAGTAATAAATTCTGAAGATTTGCAGTTCTGCAAAAGACCCATGATTGCTCATTCTATAAATGACAAGCTCCATCCCCAGATAAATCACAAAATGAGACAACATATTTGAAAAACATTTATGTATACAAAAAGTTATACCAAGGTGAATGAACAGACATTTGGCATGCACCCCCCTCCCCCCCACACGATTCAACGGTGATTAGGATTTGGGTGTTATGGTTCAGTGTTGTGTCAAAGTAGTGATACCCAATTTGGACATTATTCGCCCAACATTATGTTGGGCGTGGACTAGTTTTAGCTAGGGATGCCTGGTGACTAATCCTGTGCAATTCTATACAGGATTAACAAAGTGCGTACTTAAAGTGTGAAGCACAGTGCATGACCAGACCTTCATTTCAGACACCAGGGTCCTGTGATCATTTGTCTACAGTGTGAATGGTGTATTGGTCTTATTGACCAATTATCAGCATACTGGAATAATATAAATTCACACTAAGATTTCCTATTTCAATAAGTTTATTGTCTGGCTTTAAGCGGTACACAACCCAAGGCAGAATTTGCATTCTTACTTGTCTTGAGTGCCAATTATCTGGGCCACACTGGAAAAACACTATTCCAGAACATCCAAATTACCCTCAACACCCCTCAACACATACAAATGTTTAACCAGATTTCTAAAAGGGATTACATCAGAAAAATGCCTAAATATGTTTATGACAAGCAATGCATTGAAATACACACAATATAATAACCAATTCCCAGGGTGATACAATATAATCTGAAAAGCAGTGTATGCATTGCATCATTGGATCCCATAACTGAACACAAAGTTATGCAAACAAATAGTCCAACTGCAGTATACATTTATAATCAAAGCATCAAAATGACCTGGCCCACCACACTTCTGCTACTGGTGGTGTCGATGGGGCTTAAGGTGCGTTCACACCAAAAGCGAATTTTTGGCGCAGCGCGATTACATACAAAGTCAATGCAAAGACGCGAATAGATACAAATTTGTTGCCGGCGGCGTGAACGGCGCAGTTCACGCGAACGACGCAAATTCGCTCAGGTTGAAATATTTTTACTTTGGCGCAAATTTCCCTTGATGCTGAATCAGTCGCACTAGAAAGGTTTGCGATTAGTAACGCGAGTAGAATATTTGCGTCGCTTTTGGTAAGAACGCACCTTTAGAGGCCAACCTAAAATCTTTTACATTCATGATTTAACAACCTTTTAAAAGGTCCAGCACTCTGCCAATTTAGCTCCGGCATATTACTGTTGCCAATTTCAACATAATTTCTAGTGGAAATAACTTCACTAGGATGTTCTTTTGCCCAACAAGGTACAGCATTGACTTTCCTTGCATCAAAGAGAAAACAAGCAACTATACTGAAAAACAAGTTGATAAGACTAGGACTAGGAGAATGAGGTGTTGGACGCAATCAACAATAGCCTAATGACTATCCAACACATTTGATTAACCAACAATCTAGCTTCAATTTTTAAGTCAATACACAATTTAACCATCATTCAGAATATCAGAGGAGTGTAGAATGGTTTAATGTATGTGTAAAAGTCAGTTTCAATAAAAGTGACAGCTCAGTGAAATAATATTGTACTTTAAATAGCCACCTGTAGTCAACACATTAAGAGATTCAATGGCATTACGGTGATCCAGTTATTGTATTAATACTCTCTGGTGCTGTGGCTTTGGGTTTTCTCAGTAACATCTATTTTAATACTCCAATTCTAGACATTTCTGGGTCCAACATTCTAAGTTGTGTTATTAAAATATTGAAAGTACTACATTAATGATTCCCACATTGTGTATGACCCTTGACATGATGCTAGTCATGTCAAGAGGTTTTCAGCACCATTGCAATTTTCAAGGAATAACAAAAAAAAGTAATGGAGGAAATACAACCATAATAGCTGCATATTAATCATCATCTTCTCCCCCCCGCCTGACGAAAAAACCCATCATGGCAGGTTTTTGCATGAAATGACCAGCTGCATTTTAAGACATTCAAATATAGAAAAAAGTTGTCCTAGTGAAATTAGTCACAACAATGACGGGCTGAATACATCCCAAGTACTGACATCCTATTCATTGGGAGCCAATCTGCTGTCGCCATTGAAGGTAGGTTTAAAATGTGTGACAACAGTTATCCTGTGATAAACTACATCATTCATCATAACCATTTTCTTATTGCTTGCTGAAACATTATTGTCAATCTAAATTCATTTTCAGAGTTTTGGTGGGAAATCCTACCAATTGGCTAACAGTATGCAGAAAATAATCAGAGGCAATCATTAATATCGGGAGTTCAAATTTAAAATGTGTCGGCAAGAGAGCTTAACGTGATCCCCTTAAACCACCAACCTTCAAAACAAACAATATCCAAAGCAACTACCTTATATTCTGCTAAGGTAACCACAGAAGATCGAAAGTCACAGGCAGATGCCAACTTCAGTGTTGGCATATAGTTCTCTCCATCTTTATGACTGAACATCATAAAGATAACCAGTTGTGTATATTATCAAAAGCAGGTCCATGGCTGGGCACAACAGTAGAAACGTTTTAAAAAAAAATCCATGTCTTGTGTAGCCATTAAAAAACAAAAAAAACTAGATGACAAGACAAATAGAAAAATATGCGAGTGGCTCTATGGTGAAAACCAGGAGTAAAAATTGGTAAGAGGGAGAAGCTCACATAATGGCACACTCTCTAGAGGATGTCGTCTTGCCCTAGTTGGATGAAAGAGGAGATATTAGCTAACTTTAAACTTTGAAAACAGTGTCCATGTCATTCTACCAAGATTCAGCCTGAATAAGAACATTTCAAGTTACACCATTGAAACCCATTCATCCGAGTTGGACATTAGGACAGAAACTGCAAAATTCTAGCCGTTTTGAGATGAGCTGTACCTTATTATAAATAAATAAATACTTGTGAATTACATCTAGTCTATTTAAAGAATGAAATTAAATCATACAATAGTTTTCTGATTCACAGACTCACATACTCTGAATAGTTGACAGAAGGTTTCTGCTTACCGTTCCCACAACCATCTCATCCTCTTCTTCCTCCTCCTCCTCCTCCTCCTCTCCATTCTCTACCTCAGTCTTGGCAACACTCCTCTTAGCCACCTCCTATATAGAGAACACAAAGTTGAGTGAGACACTCTCCAAACAGATGGATGAAATTGTTGAAGTTAACATGTCACATTCTTTACAGAAATATAGGAATTCTGTATGTCACCAGCTTTTTCATGTTAGCTGCCGTGGCCAATAGGCTTCATCAGCCTAGCGGTCATATTGGTTATAAATTATAGCTGTGTTGGGAAACTGAATGCAGAAGTAATTAACCGGCCAGTGTTAACTATTGACAATGTCAACATAGTGCTGCATACTGGCTTGTAGTTTATATAAACACAGATCAAGACAAGCATATACAATTTCACTGATTCCTTAAAGACTTTACTATGTGACAAAATATTAGCCGTTATTTGTAGGTAAAAAGATCACCCAGAAATGTACCATTGAATGTAAAAACATATGGACGTGGCGTCACCCATTGGTTTACACACAACCGTTTTGAGGCCAAATAACATTGGTCGGTCTGAATGGTATTCAAAGAAGAAAAAAGAAGGATACCGCCTATTCCCTAAACATTACAGTCTTCTGCTAATTCCTACAACAATACCTCTCCATCAGCATTGACCAAGGTGGTGAGGATGTCATTTCCTGTTCCCCAGGAAGCCTGGCTCTTCCACAGCAGGTCGGATGGGGGACTGTGAGCAACACCTGCATCTGCAGACCAGACCTATGAATACAGAAGACACACATAAGCATTAATTGGTTGTCGTATAATTTGATGCTGCAACATTCCTTCAGAATTGGCTGTATTGGCCATATATGCCCTCTTCATAGTCTGTTCAACAAAATCTATCATTATTCAACATTTGCTCGCCGAATTAAATTATTTGTTGCGAAACCCAACTTTACTTTGGTGCGGAAACGCGCGCTAAAAACAGTTATAACACACAACTGGCCCACCACCACAGATTTCTCTAGCTCATCTTTGACAAGCGGCCAATGTGCGTAGTTGCAATGCTTGCGTTCTTAGCATTTGTTATTGTAAATAGTATTTGTTTTATGAATCTCATGGTTTGGTTCTTACCGTCACGGACTGGCCAGCCTTGAGGATAAACTTTGGAGAGAACTTGTAGGTGACCTCCTCTCCTCCGTCCACCTGCCTTGTCAATCGCCAGCTGCCGAGAGGCTGATCCTGGATGACAGAATAAAGTAGCATGTGAGTATGTTGCTCTTACCATCAGGTGGAAGGCGAGGTTATTCATTGTGCTTTCTAGACTACGCGTTCATCCTTTCCTCCTCCTCATTATTATTGAAGTTACTGTATTCTAAAAAGATATATAAAGAATCTATGCCCATTAACTTGATGAACCGATTTACACATGTATTGCAAAACATGTTTGTGTAAGTATAACCCATTACAATTAGTTCCATAATAACTTCTGAGCATGATCAGTATACCTGTTCAGTATCATTGGCCAGTGTTACGGCGTTTCCATCCATGTCAGTGGGCAAGATGGTCACTGCGCCGCTAGCCGTTGCATCCTCGGACACAAGGAGTTGGCCACTCGCCTCCTCCATGAAGGCCCCTTCCTCCACCTCAAGCCTCTTTCTTTTGGTGCTGCGGGTCGAGGAGCCTGTCACCCTGGAAACGGTCACACGGGCCGAGGGACTGGGGGACAGCTTCAGTCTATGGGAAATCATTTTATTCATTACTCCCACTGTGCTGAAAAGACGTAAGCCATTTGAAAAAACGTATTCGGTCAATGTGACTACAGCAATAAAAATGCAAAAAAATTGTTACTGTGGCTTGACGAGAGTTTACACCCCTTTGATTACCACCTCTGGTACCTTGGTATAGACACTAGGGTTGTTCGTATACCTGAAAAGTACCGTGGTTCCCACACTTTGTACTATACTAGAATACTATACAAGAATTCTAAATAAATAAAAGACAAAATATCTTTGAAAGATACAACCCATGAACAAATGGCATCAACATCACACGTTTGTCCAGCTTCATAAGATGGTCTGTTTTCACGTTATTGTCCATACATTTTTGGATCCCCATATGGGGTTAGCTGCACGTAGAGTAGAGTAGAGTAGAGCAGGTCTGTCTGTCTGTGTCTGTGTATATATCCTCAGTTGTAGTTCTGCCGTAGCTTCCTGCATGCATCTAATGATAAGTGTGTCCATGTGTAGGACATACCGATGCTCCTCGCCCTCCAGCAGCTTCCTGTAGGCGTTGATTTCCATATCAAGAGCCAACTTGACATCCAGGAGTTCCTGGTACTCATTCAGTTGGGCGTTCATCCGGTCTCTCAGCTCGCTCATTTCCATTTCTTTCCCCTCAATGGCACGGCGGTGCTTGTCCTTCTCCGCAGATAACAGCTCTTCAAGCTCTCTAGCGCGCTCTTCTGCGGCAGAGGCCTAAAAGCAGAAAATGTTGTCAAACTTGATGTACCAAACAGAAGGCAACAACACACTTCCACCATCACATCAAATAGCTAATGCATACTTGAAGGGCTGATTTATGATACAGTGACATGGGGCGTACCTGTTTTTGCAATGAGCTCAGCTGGTATCCAAGGCTCTCTATCCTGGTACGAGCCTCATGCACTTCCTCCCTGGCTGTGCCCATTGCCTTGTCATTCATCTCAGAGGAAACCAAGGCATTACCCAGCTAGATGGCAAACAAATAGGTTAAGAACGGTTAGTTGGCCACAATAATGAAAGAGGAAATGTGTTTAGGATTTTGTTGACATTCTTTTACGGTTGGAAGAGAGCCATAATGGAGGCGTGAGTCTCCTACCTTGGCCTGGAAGGTTTGCTCCAGCTCCTCCTTGTACAGTGAAACCTGCTCGTCGTGCTGCTTCCTAAGGTCCTGGTGGCAAAACAAAATACAACCTGAATAATATTGTCACTTGTATTACGAAAAATGTCAACTACAAACTAAAGCCCATAACTTCAGCTCTAAACTTTCGCCATTGCTTCTAATGTAAAGTCTGAAACATGCATTTGGGTCTCTGTTTCGACCTTACCCTAGATTGATTAATGAAACAAATCAAACGTGATTAACAGGTTCTAATCAGAACCTGTAATATAACATTTGATGCTTGGCTTCTAACAGACTATACTACTCATAACAACAACAAGCAGATAAAAAGTAATAAACATCTTAAGGATAGTGTAGCTAAATGGTTGTATGCAACACATGAAGTACGAGTAACAAGAGAAGAACCTTTTTGATGTACAACAACACACTCACTGCAGGTAGCACAAATGTCCAAATATGTTTTGGAGTGATTATTAATGAAAGCTGTAGTACTAAGAAATACACTCTATACATTCTATTCATAGCCTTGAAACATGCAAAACAAACCAAAAAAAGCACATTAGCACATACTTGTAAAGCCTGTGCCAGTTTAAACTCATAGTCCTGTCTGACTCCAGAATCCACCTCCACAATTCTCTGCTCTTGCCTACGCCGAGTCCCGCGCACCTCCTTAGGAATGAGAAAATAAATGTTTATTAAAGCATAACAAATACTGAAGATGATAGAAATGTTATAATTACATACATGTATATACTGTCAACAATTTGGCTTGTAGATTGCTACTGGAGTGCTCAGTCCTGAAAATGATTCTATTGCATATGTGCTATAAAAGTAATCCTCCTAGGTTCTCTTATCAGCCAATAAGAAATGAAATGTAAATAACTATTTGAGCTTTGTATACATCATTATATAAAATGCACGCAAAACGACCATGATATGTCATCAAAGTTAAAGGAAACCTGATCAGTCAAAATACTGGCTTATCAATCCCATTGCTACAGCCAGTATGTTCTCCTTTGAAATTTCCGTTGTGGTTCAGAACGTTTTCTATAGGCCTACGTGCTATGATTCACATTTCTCCGCATACCCCCGGTTGCTAGATACAAAACAAATTGGCACAAACACAGCGTGATGCAGATATGGAAGCAAGCAAACAAACTGGATCAACTGAGATTGTACTACTAGATTCTCCCCGACCTAAAGAGCCTCGGCTTCTTCAGAAAAAGCTCCATGACCAGAGCCGTGCTAAAACACTGGTAAAGCCCAGACGGATTTCAAGACGGATGCCATACAAGCATAAGATTGCTATAATTACAAAACAGATTACATTTTTTAAAACATTGGTACAGGCACAAAAATGTTTACCTCCTCAAACATGTTCTTTCGGAACTCCAACTCCTCAGATAAGGACTGGCAGCGGTTTTCCAGATCAACACGCATCAGGGTTTCAGCCTCCAACTGCCGCTTGGAAACGGCATGTCCATCTTCAGCCTGTACACAAATATTTATTCAGCAACTTTACAAATAATTGACATTACATAATGTACAGCCTAAACATGTCATATTTGATTATGCCATGTTCAAGTGACAGTCGTTGAGTCTTGATATTATTCATACCTTAGCCAGCATGGACTTAACATCTCCAAGTTCTGCACTGAGAGCAGCATTTTGGCTTAAGGCAGTAGCCAAAGCTGCCTCACTCTGGTTCAGCTGGCCTTCAAGAGCAGAGGCCCTGGAGACAGCTGCTGCCAGGTCCCCATCTTTCTTCTTCAGACTGGTATGAACAAATAGTGGTGGATTGTAGTCGATTTAACATGCAAAACAGATAAACACATTTATTAGGGATATTTATGATTAAGCAACGTTTTTGAATACATTACATTGAACGAGCATTTCATGGTAGAAACAGAGGCTACTGTGCTGGAACCAGCATGCCATGTCCGCTCGTCTTACAAATCGGCCTTTTGAAAAAAGCCTCAAAAGTCTCATTGTAACAGCACTTGTGTGTGAAAATGGGGTGTGTCACTTCCTCCATCTTTTGTCCAGATTGTAAGTGAACCTCTCTAGCATCACCTGCGCTAGTTGTGGATCCCATCAATGTATTAGAGACAAAAAATGCAACCCCATCTAAGACCTTCCATTTATTCTTAACCACACGGGAGAAAAAGTTTGTATGGGGTTAATCAATCTTGAATTAGTCTTTTGATCCAGTCTATGGGCTTAAGACTAAGAATAAGAGATGTATTATGCCATTCTGTGACTCTGGTGACAGAAGATCTGTTCTTTCAAGAGAAAACATTCAAATATGTAGGTGGTTAAACAATTCTGGCCGGTGTATCTCAAAACAAAAGTTTAATTATTCAGTTTAGGGGAGGGTGGAAACAGAGACCCAAATGCATGTCTCGCTTTTGTAGATCCGTAATGTTTTAAAACTCAGACTTTACTAGGTCTGTAGTCAACCAAAGAATATCTTGGTTGACTGAAATTCTTTCGGTCAACCAATGGTTGATAGGAAAAAATTAAATAAATCTGCACGTTATCTCTAGATTAACTTAATCGGCCACAGTGCATTCTACTCTACCTGGTAGCTTAATGTGGGTGTAACGCAATTGGACTGTATAAAATACAGGTGAAACTGACTTTCCATATGTGTACATTGGTTGAATTTATCGCAGACTTTTAGTTAACACAAGTAGGTCTACTCGTTGCGATTTGGGCTGAATCTATGGAAGAGCGCTTCTTTTCTATCTACTTATTATTCTATGGGCCATAAGTATTTAAACCCAGCAAGACTTGTCTTAGTAGGCTAATTGAATATTGGACACAGCATTGTAGGCTAGACAATGTCCCACATGATAATGACTTCTATCCCAAACTCAGTTTTTAAATCATTTTATTATTATTGCATTATTTTTACACAAATACCGCCAAATACCGTATAACTCAGTGAAATAACAGGAAGGTATGAAAAAATAGATACCGCCCAAGCCTACGTGACAGCCCTATTCAAATGGGTCTGCAATTACACACAGGAACCTTTCTGACAATGCTTGGCCTTATAGATATGAAGTAGGATAAATGTTGGGTGTGATCATTTTAAATTGGATTTTAATATAATGGTTACATTTTGCTTAGTAAACCGCTGCATTCTGTTACACCACTAGTTATAATCCACTTATTTAATTGAATCTTCTTTCTCAGCAGCCAATTCTCAATATTGACACCATGGTTAATTTTTGGTTCAGTTATATATATAAAAATACATTATGTGGGTACAATTCCAATGAACAATTAACAAGAGGTGATGGTGAAACCAAACCCTGAGTTATACATTTTGCATTACCTGCGAGTAGTTTCCTCCAAGTCAGCTTGAGCCTTTCCCAGGTCGATCTGCAACCTGGCTCTCTCTTTAGCAGTCTCATCAAGAACACGACGAGCATCTGCCAGCTCTGCCTCGTACAACGATTTTAAACCACTCACCTGGATAGATAACAAATGTTTACATTCAATTAATGATTGTCATCTTATCAATCAATAGGGTTGTATATATGTTGCAAGTAAATACACACATGCAAAACGTCATAGTTGTTAGTAATAAATGTAACTTTCCGTCTTATCTACACCAATCTGAAAATTGGAAATATGCCATATTACACATGTATGACACCATTGAAAGTCATTTCATATGGTCGTCCATTTCGTCTTACAATAACAATGTGTCTATTCAGTCCCATAAAATGACATTTAATTGTCCTCCCCAGACGTCATGTCTTTATTTGACGTTGTCGGCAGCGATTATAACCGATAATTATTATGAAATAAAGTATTCTGCCTATTGGCTGGAGTTGTCTGATTCAATAGAAGTATGAATCTTGTATTTGAGTGACAGAGCGTTTGTTGCTGTTAAAAAAGCAATTTTCCCTATTTTCTATTACAGTAGCCTGCTGAATAATCGGGTTAAGGGTCATGCCATTGTTGCATATTGTAGTTTCCATATTGTATTAATCGTGTTTCAAAAAATCCTTGAATTAACATCAACTTCATTACCCACAACAGGGCGGGGCTTTTACGATTTGAAGAAGGTAACAGAATGTCGTCAGTGTCTGCCTATTGGCGCGCGATCTCCCGCTCAATCCTCCGAAGAGGGTGTGTAAAACCAAACATCGGACCACCCAATAAACATTGCTCAGGGCTCAAAGTGATTTACATGAATATTATGTTCGGTTTTTAAATATACCTTGAGTCAGGCTAATCATTAAAATGCCACTTGCCCTATCAGTAATAAGTAGCTGTTAGTTTAAAAAAAAAAAAGTAATAGCCCCTTCTTAACAGCCCAAAGGTATCACACATTGGGATATCACGTTTAACGTTACGACAATCGGCTATAGTTTTTAAGTAAGTATTGAATTAATTTGGGATGTGTTAGATCCGATCAAACAATGAACGGTGGCTCCAAACCGTAGGGAAGAAAACTACCAGCTGCAAGCAAAGAACAGATGCTTTGCGTACTCGGCATGTCCGGCTTACCTCTCGAGTAGTCACCTCCTCTTTCTCCGACACCTTCACCATCAGACGGTCATTCTCGAGCTCCAGAGAACGGACACGGTCTATATAGACCGCCAGGCGGTCGTTTAGATGCTGCAATTCTTGCTTCTCCTGCAAGCGAGATATCCGAGTTGGGGAGAGAGGAGTTGAGGCCGAAGGACGGCCTGATTCACGGCTAGGGGTAGCAGTCGCCATGACGAGTATTTGTCCAATCCAAGTTTCGCTCCTCCACTCGTTTGAACAAGTATATGAACCTCTCCCAAACGTGAGCCCTGAATTTGCTTTTGGAAAAGCGCGGAGACTGAATACACTCTATCGAAACAATTTCTAAATGAGAAACTGCAGTCTATTTATGCAATAATGTCCCCGAGGCGCAGTTTAAAAAAGAGCTCCGGTCTCGGCTACGAAAAGTCAAGATGGCCGGTTGCGCTCACGCGGACCGCGCCGAAAGGAGAGACTTCCTCGAATGAGAATCCGGTTTAGAAGATCGCTCCATTTCTTGAGGCTTCCCTCCACAGTTAGAAATTGGAACTGCATATAGTTTCCCAAATACATTATATGCATACTAAGCTCAGACAATGAGTCTTTAATAAAAATATCAAAACAGTGGCTCTGTCTCCTTTTATGTTCTAGGCCCTTTCATGCTGCATAAATCTCCTCCCTCCTGTCTATACCACTACTGCTTCCAGTATACCAATACTCCATGAAATGTTTATTTTTCTCCTCCACTGTGAACACGTAGGGTAACTGAATATACACCATACTGCACCGTTTGAACATTTACCTAGAAAATACGCTGGCAATAACAAAAACATATATATTGTCACTCACTTGACAGGCAAAATGTTCCATTCATCCAACCATTTACTTAATTAATGTAACCCAGAATGAAACATTTAATAACATCTTATTTTAGATATTATATGTATATGTGTGTGTTGCTTAAGCAAAATGTAAATCATTCATAAGGAGTCAATGCTTAAGCTTTATTATAACCGAACCCCAGCCTTTTATTCCTGAACCAACAGAATGTGTACATATAGGGCATAGGGTTCATAGGCGTGCACTGGAAAAGCACTTCCAGGTTCAGGAAAAATAATGAATGGCAAATCATAAGCCAATCAGCATCAGCAGGGTGATTTATTCATGAAAAGGGACCTTTGTTCATAGAACTGTCACTTGGTTAAACAATGCGCACTAAAAATAACAGTCCTGTTATTTTGAAATTAAATAATATTTAATATTTATTAAATAATATTTCAAACAATGCTAACATTTCATAGTGTTATGTCATTTTGGGACAAATATCATGGCATTGTAGCATATATGTTTTATGTCATTACTAATGGATAATACAAAAAACATCGCAAACTGGAATAACACCCACATCGCTAGAGGGAGCTGGACTAGAAACCTTCTTTACCAAGCGGCACCCTTACAACGCTCCTTCCTGTTTGACAGCCATTGAAGAAGGTTGGTGGACATTTTTTGCCGTGTTTGTATCTTTAAAATCGTTTTAAAATCTCTGCAATCTCGCCAATTGCAGGGTTCATAGTACACTTATTAGAGAACTACAGCGGATTAAAACATATATAGTGAATATTGATAGAATATAACGAAGGCAACCGTCTTACTTTTTCAGTGAAGTCCTCTGCCACAAAGCTACAGGACACCGAACAGTACCTTTGTGACAATCTTAACCCCCTCTATAATTTCCTTTAATTTTTAGACATTAAAAAAAATGGTGCCAGTGCGTTAGTGTTGGCTAGAACTCCATTGAAGTCGTAATCGTTAACCCTAATGTATCGCTACAATATGCAGGATTTGCTATTTCAAGCTAGCTTACTCTAAACTACAGCTCTGCTCCTTCTCCCTGATCTCTAAAGCCGCCCAACCATGTTTTTGATGGGCTGCTAGGATGAAAGTAATATTCATGAATAGACTATTTCTAGACCTAGAAATAGACTGATATCTCTGCAGAATCGGGGTTAATGAACCGAGGTCAATGTAGATTTTCTGTCTACACAAAATGATGTTGGTAAAATGGTTTTGGATTGTGTTAACTTAAAGCACACTAAGAGGTACCGTTTTAACACCTGTTGGTATTTCTTTCACCTCTGGTCTTTCAGACATGGCTATCCGCTACCCAATGGCTGTGGGCCTTAACAAAGGTCACCCAGTCACCAAGAATGTTTATGCTCCTAGGCACAGTCGCAGACGAGGCGTAAGTGTCTTTCCTCATCACCTGAGGTGTTTGGTATCTTGTGATTTAAACACTAGTGACTAAACTATCCTATTATGTTTTGTTGCGTAAGGAACTGGAACAAGTGGTTCTCCTAGGAGTACTTTTAAAATGTATCAGTCAATACTCAAGTCCATGCACCCATGAATGCCTTTTTACCACTGTCATTCCCAAATAACCCTGGACACCATTCTCTTACAGCGCTTGACCAAGCACAGCAAGTTTGTTCGTGATATGATCCGTGAGGTGTGTGGTTTTGCACCTTATGAGAGACGTGCTATGGAGCTGCTCAAGGTGTCCAAGGATAAGAGGGCTCTGAAGTTCATCAAGAAGAGGGTATGTGTAATGCAGACAATAAACGTGTTTTGTATCGTGTTTCCCAACTGAGACGTCTTCTTGGTTAAGCTTTAAGTGAGGGTTCCCTGCGGCCAGTTGGTGAGCGCGCACATTGCCACAAATGTAAACTATAGCAGTAGCGCTTAGGTCTTTATGGTGATTGTGTAAAGTACTTAAATGATTCAGTCTTTTCCCCCTCAAACTGTAACGCACTGAATGCATGGATTCCAGAAGATGAAAGTTCTATTAACATTTGCTAAAAAGTCTTGCGCAGAAACAGTACAATGAAGTAATTGACAAATATGTTGGTGAAGCCAGAAGACCCGTACGATGGTTTAATCATCCAGACCGGTACGGTCCTTTAAGCAATCAACATGCTGCTGCCTTGGTCCTCACAGTGTACTCTTTCTATATGCTTTGATTAATACTAGCCCTATACGTGCTCCTTATGAACATGCGTCATGCTCCGAGGTCACTTTCTAATGCAATAGCAGATCACTGGGGACTAAACGACATTTGAATGAACTACTGTACTTGTTTTATCCATGGTTGTGTCCATGGGCATGCAGCCATGTTTAAAGTGCCACACTCGTAAACCATTGATCAAACAGACGATGAGACACACTAAGGGGATTTAGAAGTTGTTTTGCAGTGTATCAACAAACTGTGCGTTGTTCATAAGGGAACATGCGGGAGAACGGTTGGGTAAACTATCCGATTTAGACCTTGGAAAGTAGTTTAACTTTGGTTTTGTCCCCAGCGATCAGCTATGGAATCAGAATGTGACCCCTGCAATGCGACTTGTGTTCATACGGAGCACAGGGTCACATATGGGCCTAGAATAAGGCATGCCCTCTAGCCTCAATACATTGAAATTAAGTTCACAATGCATTAAGCAAAAATAAAGCACAGAAGGCATCTAACTGTATTTTACAATATTAAAAAGTGTCGGAATAAGCGATCCGGACCTTGGTCTCACTAGCGTTGGTAATAAGTGTCTAAGCTGGACCCCAGGTCTGTTCTGATCTGGCCTACTCAATCAAAACTCATGACAAGTGTAACAGAGGCCCATGTCTAAACGTACAGCCGCTATGTGTGGATGTTTTTCTATCCTCTGGAATAAATCTGCAACAGGGTCACAATAATGGCACTCTTGCTATTAAAAATGAATTGCTGGTGCAGCACATGGCTTAAAACGCCTTAATGTTGAAGCAGAAATAGAAATTAAAGACCTTGAAGTAAAGACCATGACATTGCTTTGTCAAATAGTTGATTTTCATAAATGTAAACACTGATTGACTGCTGTATTTGATGTCTACAGATTGGTACTCATATCCGGGCCAAGAGAAAGAGAGAGGAGCTGAGCAACGTTCTGGCTGCAATGAGAAAGGCAGCTACTAAGAAAGAATAAACTGTCAATAAATCTTTTTAAGATGGTATGCTGATTGAGTTATTTTTGAAATCTCCACTTGAAGAAACTGTAGTGCTGAGCATTTCCAGAAGCTTGCCTCCAAACAAATGCTGAAAGCACACTTGACCTGCATTGGCATCAATGGCCTCCAATTGTTAAATATGTGAAGAGAAACTGCTTCTGGGTTTATAGGATGTTTTGAGGTAAACTTGCAGAAATTGAATTTAAGAGAAGCAAGATAATTAATTGTAATAGTGCTGAAAGCTCCATTTTTGTCATTTGTGTAGTGAACAAAGCAGTCCTTTTTATAGGGTAAATTGTCTTGAAGGATGAATACCCTTTGTTTAATAATCTGCATGAGAATACTGAGTTTTTAAAATTGTTATTTAAGGTACATGTAGCCATACATAAGGCAGTGATTCTAAACTGGTGGGCTGTAGCCCACATGCCAAATCTTGATCTTTAAAAAGTCTTTAAAAATAACATGTTTCAATAGCTTACTATTTCATGTGTTAAAACGCAATTGTTGCGTTTTTTTGGTCGGTTTTCAACGGTACATGAAGGCATTAATTGCAATATTGGTTAATCCAATTGATGGGTTGTGACCTAATGACTCGTTCGTCAGGCTAGACCAGTTAAGAACCACTGACAAGGCACCTCAGGTGTAAAAACAAACATAACATGAATAATCTGCATATTTTACTGTTAAAACCAATATATATAGCTAATTTAACTTTCTGAAAAATGTATTCAATAGATTTGCTTGAATTTGACACTTGAATACAATTTACATCAACCATACAAACTCCCTAGTTATTTCTGAGCAATCTGCTGTTTCATGTACATAGGTTGTTTTTACCAAGCGACGAGGCATTGTCGCTTGGTATTTTCATTGCTATAAAATGTCCATTTTCTTGCGTTGGCCACATCCCGCTTGATGGGACTCCTCGGAACAATCCTGCGCCTACATTTCTCAGCAGTCTCATATCTGACCATACCATATCGGAACTTCATACCCAATCAGTACATTTATGGAAGCAAATGTTTCAGCAACCAGGGGGGGTTATGTGAGAGGTGAGATCACTTGTAAGCTGCTTTTGTTAGCTAAATTAATTCCTGGAATCAAATTCTACCTTTTCCTCCTCCTCTGGCCTTTACAAGGAGATTCTCAAGGCTAGGGCCAGGGAGTTTGACCTGTCTTTCAAAGGAGCTGCAGATGTTATAGAACTAATTGAACAAATTCAGATTACAATTCACATTGTAATTTATTACGTGAATTTATATTTATAAAAAAAATCTGAACATCACATGTGAAACATCTTATATTATACTATGAATTGATAATGTGTTGAAGCATTATATGAATTAATTGTTGACCAATTAGCATCCATTCATCTGGCTTAAGTCACTTAGTCCATGTCAAACAGTGTGTCACATAAGGACAGGTAATTAGTGTCCGGGGTACGGGCTGCACCCTTGTGTTGATGAAGAACAACTTCAATGGGGCAGCCGGCGTCCTTCAAATACCGAACAATTGGAAAAGACCTTGCGGTGTGTGGTCCTGTTTTTGATGACGGTACCGCTATGCCTCTGGAAACACAATGGGGTAGATCTTGGAATAGTGGTCGACAAAGTGGACTTCCAGGCCTTGTGTGATATATTCAGGAAGGTCTGAAAAGTCCTTCTGGTTCTCTGCTGGTAGGATCATACATGTCACGCCTGCACGACGAGCCTGGAAGACATTTGAGATTTTTTTTATTCATTAATAGGAAGTAAAATATAAGTTCCTGTATGCTGGTACATTATACCACTTAAGGTGATGATCGTTATTATTATTCATCATTTTACTTTGGCTTATGGAACCTTAGGATAGAGCACTAACATCTCTACAAACTTATTTTGATTACTGAATGGCTCTTCAATTGAATCTGATTGGGATGCGTTAAGTCAACATTGCATAGGTTATCAAATAAAAAAACGGAATATATCCGACTACAATTGTCATTGTCTTGTTTGCAAAATGAATGGAAGTGTACTTTCATTTTCTTTCTACACCTATTGACAATTCTGTCAATTCCGATGGTTTAGAGATGAACAGATGAATGGCATTCAACTAAATTTAGCGTGATGAATCCCCTTCTCATGAATCCCACATCTTTTCTCTTCCCACATTTATCGGCCTAAGTTAAGGTTGGGGTGGTGTTGGCCTGTGGACCCTCTTGAGACTTAATTGATTAATAAAAGGAAATAATTATAATTGATTTGCCCAAAGACACATGATTGATGATACTTACAGCAATAGTTTTCTCCTTAATGCCCCCTACTGGCAGAATCTTTCCTGTCAGGGACAATTCTCCCGTCATCGCTACATTCTGGCGCACTGATCGGTTTGTTGCTAGGGACAACAATGCTGTGACAATAGTGCAACCAGCACTTGGTCCATCTTTAGGGGTGGCACCCTGGAACCAGAATAATACATAGAATCAGTGATTACCTCATTGGCATCTGCCAGCAAACTACAAACTATCTGACAATAGAAATGATAACCACAAGACACTACAAGGGAATGAAAACCCAACACTCAAATCAGAAAACACAAAAAACATTAACCTTTTGTTTTTTTCTCCATTTTGGAAAATTGACATCTTCACAATTGTTTCAGCAGTCAATGGATATCTATACTTTACGCATACCTCAGGAACATGCATGTGCAGATGAGAGTTGACCAGGAAGCTGTTCTGGGGCTCCTGGGTCATGAGGAAGGCTCTGGCAAAGGTTGATGCAATCTTAGCACTTTCCTTCATCACGTCACCTAACTGCCCTGCAGAGGTACAAGAAGCAATGCTTAGCGGAAAATTTTGCAAGGCATTCAAATAAAAATGAACATCATGAACACAATACAAAAACAGGGAACTTGTACTTAGACGATTTTATACTAGAGCAAAATGTAATCAAATCAGACACCGACCTGTGAGCTCCAGAGAGCCCTCCCCTTCTTTTGGCACCGGCTCACGAGGACGTCGCAACGACGTCTCAATAAATAACGTTGAACCACCTGGACAGAACCAGTTAGATGCCACCCGTTAGAGAGATGTATTTAAACGTACTCCCTCCTGAGTTAATGCTTCAGCCTGATGGTGCGTGTGCATGGCTTACCCATGGCTGTCCAGGCCAGTCCCATGACCACGCCGGGGGGCGTGATGTCGTACATTCGGTCGACGGTGAACAGTGGTTTGCCAACATAGTCGTGCAGGTTGTCCGGCGTGATGGTGACAGCGTGGTCTTTACCACTCACAATCTGGAAGGCCACCTTGCGGAACACCTGGGAACATAAGGGAAATACATGCATTACCAAAATGGCAAAGTATGTATTTTATTACCCAATAACTTCAAAACAAATTCACATCACACATTTACACGTTTGGGGTAAATCTGTGATCGCAAACATTTGAGCCTGAATGAAAAAATTAAGGGAACTGTTATAATCCATTCAGTATCATTGAATATTATCCATATCCATTAATATGCTACGATGAGGCATCATAAATAGAATACAGATCAAATCAATTGATCATTCAATCAGTAAACATATTCATTAATGTTAAAACTAGGAAAGTTGTCTTTTATAGGCAAATTGAATGCATGTTCTGCTTCTCCTAGAGTGGACATGTTTATAATCTCCAACAAGACACGTCCACAGCACAGTTGAGGGCTACCTTCTCCACTTGCTTCTGCAGGTTCCTCACACCAGACTCTCTGCAGTACTGTTTGATCAGAAGACTGAGTGCCTCTGGCGATATGGCGCCACTCTCCTGAGTCAAGCCGGTCAGAGTACGCAGCTGGGGAACCAGGTAGCGCTGTACACAATGGGAGTGAGGGGTGAGAAGTGGAGGAAAAAAGGGGGATTCGAAATTATAATACTGTTACGATTTGCTTAATTAGTACGATTTTTTTTTCTATACCTCTTTATATTTTAACCACACAAATAATCCCAAATATTACTTAAAGCTGAGCATTGTTTTCATGTTTTCCCATTTGGCGTATGGAATCTATTGTGCAACATAAACTTTGTCATCACTCTTAAAATCTTCAGATTTAAAAGGGAACGCTGCAGCAGCATTTTGTATTGAGGGGCTCACTAGTGACTCATTCTTCAGCCACTAATGACCAATCTCATCTCCACCCATTTCTTAATCTAATATTATGTACATTTTAAATTCTAAGGTTTAAGGTTTTTAATCCCCTGGCATTTGTTACAAATCAAAATGTGACAGTAGGATGATTGAATAGCAACAGATATACAGGGATAATGCTGTTCTGGAACAATGCATGAAGCTGTGAGTTTGTACAAGTACCTTGTAGGAGACAGAAATGTATTCAAGTCATAACTGTTAACTGTCTTAACAAATGAGGGGTACAGCCACTATCAAAGAGAAATTAATTAAATGGACTATCATATATATATTTATATTATGTATACTATGTTGCTACCTCAGCAATAGCCAATTTCTCTTCGGCCACATATCCGGACACGTTGATCATCTCCATCCTGTCCCTGAGAGGCTCTGGAATGGTATCGGTGATGTTTGCTGTGCAGATGAACAGCACCTGATAGGAGCACACAGAGAAACCAGAGAAGGGGGCACATTATAGGGCTACTCCACACCTGGCCTTTATATCCTTCTCTCCTAGCATTACATGAGGCAGATACAAGTGTTGACTTCTGTCATACCTCTGATCACTTATGTCCTGCATATTCATGTAATAGGCTGAGGCTGAATGTACAGGACTTTTAGTAATATTCTGCATTACCCATCTACAATTTCTGTGCAATGCTAATGTCTATTTCGCTGTTGTTTCTGTATTACCTAAGCATATTCTAAAAATAAAATACTGTAAAAATAACCTATTTGCTCAGCTACAGTAAAATATATTGTGTACTGATTCTCTCTGTCCAGATATCCCATTCCAGTCTTAGGTTTTAACTATAGATAGCAGCTACACACAAAAGTGGTAGTGTGTAATTCACCTCAATGAGTGGGGGTTAAATGGACTTCTTCAATTGACATTCACACATACACAGTCTTAGTCATCACCTTTGACAGGTCCACAGGAACATCCAGATAATGGTCAAGAAAGTTTGCATTCTGCTCAGGGTCCAGAAGCTCCAGCAAGGCTGACGATGGGTCGCCTTGGTAGCCCCGCCCCATCTTATCTACCTAGTTGAACAAATTACAATAACATCAACATCAGCATCACCATCAAGATCTACACCTCTCCCACATGCCCCTTTTTCGATGACCAATCATCTTCAATGTACAGTTCACATCTTATACCGTATTGTCTGTAAATGCCTGACCTCGTCTATAAGCACCAGTGGGTTTTCAGTCTTGGTTTTCTTCAGGCACTGGATGATCTTTCCTGGCATTGCTCCAACGTACGTCCGTCTGAAACAGCAATGAGCATGCACACAGGGGCATGTCAAAGTTAAAACTAACGGATGATACATCTATATATCCTCTTTATGTTGACACAAAGAAATTGGCCTCACTAATTTCAAGGCAGCATGAAATCTTAGTCATAGTGCACCTTGAAATCGTTAATACAACTCATTTGCAAGTAAAATAGGTAATAATCACACAAAAAACTGTTTTAACAAATCTTAAAACCAGACTTTGATGAATGGCAAATACATTTGTATCATTGTCTATAAATTGGCAATTAACTTTTTGATGTAATTTGCTAACATGACAACAATGATTTTATAAGAAAGGCTCAGCCTTGACAAGTAATTAATTAGGACACCATTTTTTCCACATTTTCATTTGGACAACATGATTGAACTACGACTTACTATATTACACTATAGACCCTTTTCACGCATGATTGTAGTCCAACCACATTCATAATTAGAGTTGTGAGCGGCACCTGTGTTTGTCCTACGATGACGCCTCTGTGAAAAGGGTCTATACAGGATTGAATATGGCATGGCGTGTTACCTGTGGCCCTTAATCTCAGCAACGTCAGTCATGCCGCCAACACTGAACCGGAAGTACTCTCTGTTGAGGGCTCGAGCAATGGAGCGAGCAATGGAGGTCTTCCCTACTCCTGGAGGGCCGTAGAAGCATAATATCTTGCCCTGGGTACTTCCACGGAGCTGGCTGACCGCTATGAACTCCTACCGGCCGCATGTACAAGTGGGCGAGTGACGGAGAGAGAGATAGAGAGAAAGTTAGAAGATCGCAATATGAAAGACATTGAATCATATACATATGCTTTATTTATTTTTTGGGGGCTTCAACAGCAGTAGTATGTTTCCATGCAGAGGTAACCTTGTTACGCAGGGTATCCAGGTTATTTTTGGGTTACATAACCAGGCTTAGGTGTTTACAAGACAGTTTGGAACCTGGTTACAGCGGTAACCAGGGTTCAAATTAATTTGGGTTGTCAGGCGTAAATGCATGCGTTTTCTAACCAATATGCGTTTTTTGACATCATCCATCCCGTAGTGGTCCTCTTCCAGAACTTCATTAGCCCGATCGAGTGCTAGATTCTCCTCGCTGTTGGTACCCCAGGGCATGTTTGTCAGCCAGTCCAGATAATTACGGGTCACACTGAAACACAAACACACAACATTAGCTTTGTCACTATGTCATATTTTACTAGACACCGTTATAACCCTATAGTTAAAGTTGATAACATGGAGTTAAGAACTCTTGACTAAATGGCATAGAATCAAACTAAAGTTTGCCTGGCTTTTGAGCACACAAACACGGCCCTTTTGTTACCAAACCTCAGTGAAACTAAGTGTGAAGGATAATAACACAAACCCTGCCAAATTATATACTTTACTTGAACTCTGAAGAGTGGTTGTCCAGTAGTCCGAGTTTGTTGAGTTCTTCATCAATGACAGTCATGATATGTTGAGGGACTATTCTGTCTTTAAGTCTCTCCCTGAACTTCTCCTCGATGGCATCCTTATCCTCCTTCTCTAAACCCAGCTCCTGAAAAGCAGAATTTATTTATTCATCAGACATATTACAAATCATAACTTGACATTTATAGAGGAATGGGTCTCTTAAGGCCTCAGTACAAATTGTGTGAGATGAAATGAAGATTTTGCCACACAGGGCGACCTCTAATGTTTTTCTAATGTGTGTACCATAGACTGTTTAAAATAGGTGTATACATGGAAAGTTAAAATCATGGTGATGCCATTTGATCACTCAGTCCTTGCGTTTTCCTTTATTATGTTCGTCTCAGTTTGAGGTTTTCACCATTTCACCACTTCCAAGTTATTCAATGGCATGTAGGAGTAGGTGCATGCTACTTTTAACCACATGTGGAATGTCTAGAATGTAGAGCCACGGTCACATTTTTTATGGTCTGACTGCTTAAAAGTGCTACCACATACACAGATGTTGAGCACAAGTATCTTATTCTGACCTTTCACCAACCTTCTTAATAATCTTGAGCTGCTCCTGTAACAGATATTTTCTGTGGGTTTGTTTGATCTTCTCTTCTACCTGAAAACATGAAGAAAGTTTGTTGTGCACATTATAACAATGATTATTGTTATAAAATAATGAACCGATCCTAACAATAAAATACCAATCATAACCACAACAATATATGAAGATAACAATGTATCAATAACTGTGTGTGACAAGCATGCTGACCTCTCGCCCCAGTCGCTGTTGCAGTTTACTGAGCTCGTATTCCTTCTTCAGCAAAGACAGAGCCTTGTACAACCGCTTAGGGATCTGGACATAAAGACATACAATCAACAACATTATTGTATGAGTATGTTTAAAGGTAGTCTCACAAATCAGACTTTAGATTAATAACTGATGGCAGACTAGCTCATATCTGGGTAAACGGGGTGTTTAATTTAGCATGGGGACCATCCCTGGACCTCCAGCCGCCCACATCAATTTACAGAAATCATAATAATCCGGGTCAATCAGGGACGTCGTAATTGATGACGTAAACAGGCCAATCAGGGGCCGCGTCGTGGTTGATGACGTGAAATACAGGCCGCCACTGGAAAAACAGTAATGGCGTCTCCCGAAACAAGCGGTAACGTTAACATTAGTAGAGTCAACACAGCCATAAGTGCAGTTAATGCAGAAATAGACTCAAGAACAACTATTAAACAAGCACAAGAGTATGCACTAGCAGAGTTTCTCGGCGGAAAAGACGTCTATCACTTTATCTCGTGTATCAACTGAAAAGCGCACCGTGATGGTGTCACATGTTTTGCTACGCTGATTGGCTGAGGGAGTCAGTCTGTCAAGGCAACTACTCCCGCCCACTGAGATCGATGTGGGCGGCTAGAGGTCCAGACTGATCCGTGTAGTGAAACAGAATGTGATCAGGTGATCAGGATGGTGTCCAGGCTACGTTTCATTTTCTTTAGCTTGATATTTGTTTTCGCCCATCACGTTGCTGCAGGCTTGGACCGATAAGCACTGATTGGCTATTAACAGAAAAAACAAACTCGGACAGAATTATTTAACTGTCATTGTAAAGGCCCTCGGAAACTGTAAATTAACTGAGTTTCCAGACTTATACACATTTGTGAATTGGTCTGGCGATGTCAGGCTGCCATTGTTAAGCACCAGAGGTGAATTCTGAAAGTCATGGATAGAGGCATTTAAAAAATAGTAGTGGAATGAATTGGAGGGATGATGAAATTGCATATGTGTACATTAGTCTCCTCCAGAATATCCTGAAGTTCACTTGATTCCGCCCCCGTCAGAGCGGCACCCATGTCACTGAGGTAGATGGGGTTATCAACCACTCTCTGGCCTGCTTGCATCATCTGGAGGACTGACTCCCTAACAGAGAATCACAAGTGAATAACATAAGTATTAAGTACCCTGGAGACCAGCATGCATGCTACACGCACACAAACATGACCATTTTATCAGGTATATTAATTTGGTAACCTTTTAGCCTGACCATCATAGCTACTTTCAGGACAGAACTACTAAATATTCGTAATACTTTCACACTTAATGTGTAATTAATCGTGTGATTTTATCATTTTTACTATGCCTATACTTACAACTCATGTCATACAACAAATATGTCAAGATTGCAAAAATGTCAATAATTTCAGATACATTGTTTTTGCTTAGCTGTTTGACTGATTGAACAAGCTCACCTATACAGAGGGTTTAGAGCAATGATGTCACGGATGGTCTTCACTATTTCTGCTGTCAATGCCTGGAAAAGATAGACAGAAACTCGTCTTTACATTAATTGCCCAACCTAGAAATATTATTCTACTCAACAGTGTGTATGCCTATCAACATACCTTGACCTCCTCTGTGACAGTGAACTGGTCGTGATTAATGTTCTCCACCTCCACCATGAGGATGTCTGACGAGGGCACGGCCTCTACAACTGGGGTCATGTCTGCATCAGAGATCTAAGAGAATGAACAACCCCAATCCCGCAGATTGCCCAAAAAAAATACAGGGGGCATGGAACGGTCAGCCATTACCACATGTTAACACAGTATAGGCATTGTTTGGACAATCATGAAAGTCCCTTTTCTTCAGTTTACATTATTATAAAATTGTTTCCACTCAGAACAGCATTGTTAAAACAAAGAGCCCCATTACCATGTGCTGGCCCATCTGATAGTTAGATTACCTTGTTCTGGCCCATCAGATCATCAGATTACCTTGTTCTGGCCCATCTAAACTTCAGAATACCTTGTTCTTGCCCATCTGATTGTCAGATTACCTTATTCTCACATGCACAACTTTATGTTTCAATCTCCACTCTACTGTATCATTTACAGGTTCGGAAATAACCCTGTCTTTTCTCTGCCATGCTTTCCCTTTTGGACTCTCTCTCAGTGGTCAATTCAGAAGGGTGATGCCCTTACATTCAATCTGTATCTCTCTTACCCACACATATAAACATAAGCTGATACATCTCTATCCTGGTGTAAGTACCTAAAAAACTGAATTAAATCTCTTCCCACACCTTAGCCTCCAGATGTTCTGCAACGGCACCAGCAGGGTCCTTGCGACTCCGTTTTGGTTTGCGTTTCAGCATGGTTTTGGGATGTGACTCGCTGTCTGCATCCGACTCTGACGATGGAAATGATGTCACAGGCTCGTCGGGCTCCACGTCTAGCTCTCGTGTGATACGGATCCTGCCAGAGAAGAGTGTGAGGAAATAACAAGTCATCATGGTGATAATAACTACAGTTGAAACATCGAAATAATATCTAACTCAGACGTTTTTTAGCCAACATTAAACATGTGCTAGTATGGTCATAACCATGAAATACTCCAAAGACTGATCTAATGATCTACTATGGCATCTTTATGCCAGCTGTGTTTGTATGATACAGTAAAAGTAGAAGTAATTTCATATGGATCAGACAGTGACAGGCTGCACATAACACCAGAGGCGGGCTAATTGTCAATTTATATATTCTGTAGTGAACCTAAGGCACACATCAAACCAACACACATTTCTACAATCCACAACCAGGTTCCAGACAGCAATTAATAAGCTATGGATCTCTATGGATCTTGCTGCAGAAACACAATGGGGTAATCAAAAGGACCACCCCCCCCCAAATAAGATAATGTATCTTGCTCATCGTTTGGGTTTCAGGTCTCATGTTTCATATGGAATTATCATAGAAAATATTTCCAATTCACTGGGATGCGTTGTTATTGTGCGTAACCATTATATTGTGCAATAACTGGATTATCAAGTAAATTGAACAGTTAATTTACAAATGCCAGATGGTTGACCTTCCGGCTGATAGGTCACAACTAGCAAAGCAACGGCTAACTTTCGGACAAAGACTCAACTCCATTGAACCCACACAGGCCAGTGACCTACATCTTTGACCTGCAAGCTACTCAACATGATGACATTCCTGGCTGCTTTACAAAGCTGTCGGAGGCTCAGTGGGCCACCTAGTGGTAGATAGTCGAATGACAACCCATAACTTTTTGGCATTTATTTATCAACAAAGGAAGCTTCATGGCATTATCCAACATTTACGCAGGGTTTACCAATCTATACCCTGCGTGTTCTTTCAATACTTTTTATTAGTGTACTTTGAGATGTGTTATTTAGCTCGTCGTTTATTTACAATATATTGGTACCAAAAACAGAAAACATCAATTTTCAATATACAGGGTGTTTGTTTAAATACTGGCAAATTCTACCTATTTTAGGCATACCTTTTGTGCTGATAGTAACAATATCATTACATAATGGTTTCATTAGATAACATTTAGTTAATTAGAATGTCATACCTGCGATGTCCCATAACAATCATTCTCAATTTGTCGCCCAGGTCCTGCATCTCATGTATCTGAACAAATGTCCCAGTAGAGTATATAGCATCTAGAGAATTCACCACATCTGATTGATTACTGGAAAGAAACAGACAGAGACATTTAGCAGTAGGGTTAAACATTCCACTAACATTTAAAATAAAAAAAAAGCCAGGTCTTTTAGGCAGAGATTTCCTACTTTGCTTCTCAAGTCAGCAACTTTTGTACTTCATAACACCACAGTGTCAGTACTTGGTGATGCAAGCCTACTTCAAGCCTTTTAGAGCAATAGGTTTAACCAATTGCAGTTGTATGCAAGGGCTGTCCAATACTCTATGGTTATAGTTGATATAATTTATTTAATTATATCAACTATAATTTATAATTTAATTATATCAACTACTGGTAAACATTTAACAATATGTAAGCCCCTTACTTATCGTCTCTCTTTAGAAAGACTCCAACATATGGCTGAGCTAGTCGAACTTTCCTCTTCAACAGCTCCATCAACGCAGTGTTCTTCACCTAACAGAAAGACAGCAATTGTATTCATCCAGCTGAAAGAAAAATGAATGTATGCATACACAAAGATAAACAAACAGGGCTCCGTGTTTTCCCTATGATTTTTCCAAGCAGCTGTGCTTAGGTGTGAGGTTCACTTGTGCACTACGTTGATTCGCGTATCACCGGTGTAGATGCCTCATTCACGGTGCTGATATGCGCGGCGCAGAGGTTTCAGTGTGATCAGTGATTCCAGTAGGGCTCTGGTGAATGCATTCCAACTGAAGTAGTAGCAGATTTGACTGGTTCTCAGGCTACTGAAGTGGTATAATAACATAACACCAAATAGCATAATAAATAAATATCTAATCTTACATATGGGGTTAGCTAGGCTGTACCTCAAGCAGGATCATTACACAACTACTGAAGGCAATTCATACCTCGATGATTTTGATGAATCGAGGAAACACAGGATTCCTGCTGACAGCGATCAGGGGAACATTAGGAAACACATCAGGAACCATCATGGGTGTGAGAGCAGTCATTTGTGGCTCATTGTAGGGCATGCTCCCATCTCCCCCGGATTCCTCTCCTCCAGACCCAGAGCTCTCTCCGCCATTGTCCCCGGAGAAAGCCGACCCACTTCCCCGGCTCCCATAAGCCCTGTTTGGGATGATGAGTGGATATACACGGGACAAGACGTCCTGTCCCCCGCTAAATGCACCACAAACACGGACCCGACGGCCCGGTCCTGTCATTGACATGGTGAAACGAATGTTACTGACGCAATCGTTGAGTAACGTTCTCTTCGCGGTTCCAAAACTACTTCTGTCAACCAATCCATACGTTGTTGTTGAATGAGTCAGTTTAGAAAGACTGTTAAAAGTTCGGTACATGTTCGGCCAGTTGAGGAGAAGGGAGTTTTTGTGCAACTGTCTGTAAGATCCAAACATTCTCATGCATGCGGCCATGTTGCGGTAGAGGATGCTTCTTACTGCGTGACGCACGATTCTGACGTAAGGCAATACATTTCCGGCAGGGTTTGATGACGACGTGAGTTGCCTGGACGCAACAAAATACCAAAACAACAACAACAACGCTCCTGCATGAATGTGGTGCTTTTTCTTAAGAGTTCCTCACGGAGAGCACATATTATATGCATTCCAACAAATGACAAAGTGTCCGTAGAGAAGGATATCCAGAGAGCCGTTTTTTTTTACCGGTTTCCCTGCAGAAATACGCATTCTCTTGACTCTCGGTAAAGAACTAGCCTACCACGCATAGCCGTTATGATTGAATGTAACCGAATAGATGGTAATATGTTTATTTTTGTTTCCTTTCGTAGCTCTTACGTTGTGTTCAAGGTGTTCACGGATTTAAGGGAGCTACAGTATCGTCTGTTTGCTCAAAAATAAACACTTGTGAACCATCAGTAAAAGAGTCAAACCATCATTCAGCCGGGGACGCTACAGCGCGCATCTCTCGGAGTGACGTAACTATTCCCCAGACAGTGATTAAAATTAAAAAAAAACGAGTCACGTTGATTACAAAATTAACTTATTAATTACAACTAAACTGTGTTAACTGCGGGTGGCCTTCAAAAGGCACCTTTGTATATGTGTCTATTTCCTAGCCAGCGGAACCTAGTTTACGCCAAAAACAAAACCATTTACGGCAGCTCGCTGCCACACGTAACGTCGTTATGGCAACGAGTGCGCTGTGGTTTGGAGCAGAGCTATTGTTTGGAGTAAACGCCGGCTAAATCATTTATCTTTAAAAATAGTAAATGACTGAAGTGCACTATTAAGGTGATACCTCCTCATCTAGGTTTGTGTAGATGACACATTACACGGAACTCATAAACTCGTTTGCAACGTGAACTGTGCTTACATTGTGTACATTAATGTTCCCTATCACAGCGTCCCGCTCTTATCACAGAAACCGAGAATCAATATGTTCAGGGGTTCAGAATATCGTGTTCATATAACATGTTCATGTTCATGTATTAAATACAGGATATATGCGTGCATGTTACAGAAAAGAAAATAATGGCCATAGGTCGTAAACAAGCGCATGGATATATACGAAACTGGGGGGCGGGGGGATTCCGAACAAAAATGTAGCTCATTGATCCACGTTTGAAAAACATGTGTAATAAAATATGTAATTTTGGTTATTTCTTAAACAATATAGCCTACACCGATTATATTCCCTCAAAACCGCCAAATAAGCATGAAAAACGCCACGACCAGTCGACTAACTAAACATCATGTACAATCACTGAATGAAGATTATGACAATAAAAGGCACATTTCTAACTAGAACTGGTATCAAAACGCATTTTAATACCGAAACAATGTTAATATTGCATTTATTCCACTGCTAATCAAATGAATGTCAGCCATGTTTAGTTTTCAGCGATAGCAGCGTCCATAGCAACCACCATAGCATCGATAGAACACGTAGGCATGTCACATTTTTAGAGCCGTTATTGTAAAACTACTACGTTTTCCGCTGTGGACCAACGTAGTTATACTACATTTTGGTGTGAGACTGGGTTGAAGGGACGTGGTTAGTTTCAGTTTTTGAGGAGGTCTGCTGCAAAAATCTCAAAAATCGGTTGCATTTGTTGTTTTGACGTATACCTAGAGGGTACACTGTTCTATCTGCGCACCCCCTTCTGAAGTCGAAGAAAAGCTCCCATTCAAAATGCATTGGTTTAAATGTCGTTCTGTGTAGCACGAAAAAGTCTGAGAAACGCTCCCATTCAAAATGCATGGGTTTATATTTCGTTCTGTGTAGCACGAAAAAAGTCGGACAATCGTGCTCTGGGACACGATTCAATAGATTAATTTTCGTGACTATGAGCACGAAATCGCGTAGTAGGTGCACCGGGTTGACTTTGGTTGTCATTGATACTATAGGGTAAATGCAGGAGTTTGACTTAACGTACCATTGTTTCAAGGACTATATAATTACCACACTTGGGTGATTGTCAGTTTTCTTTTCTTCAAGGCAGTATATGAGACAGCCACCTTCCCCTACCTGGTGCTGACCATATTCCTCATACAAGGCCTTACTCTGCCTGGAGCCACTGACGGCCTGATCTACCTCTTCACTCCTGATGTAAGTTAATGCAACTTTCAGGCTGACCTCCTTTCTCACAGTTGGGAGCATGTTTTATGTTACGTGATTTTGTACGTGTTGTTTTGTTCTTCCTAAACCTCTTCCTCCAGTGGAACGTGCTGAAGAACCCCCAGGTGTGGCTGGATGCCGCCACTCAAATCTTCTTCTCTCTCTCATTGGCTTTCGGAGGTCTCATCGCCTTCTCCAGCTACAATCCTCAGAAGTTGGTGCCCTGTTAATGCTAACCATGCTAACTCTACGCTTTCTAATGCTCACCTTCCTTGCTAATGCTAATACTAATGGTAATATTGATGAGGTCTGAAACCAACGCAATGCAACAGTTCTATGTAATCCATCATTGGGAAACACATGAAGCTCTGTCATTAAGTGAATGAGATGACTAGTAAGTACATTAAAAGGTGATGATGAGTTAATGATCTGTGTTCTCTCCCGGATGCCTATTAGGAATAACTGTGAGCGAGATGCTGTTCTGGTGGGTGTGATCAACAGTATTACATCTCTTTATTTCATAGTGATGATTCCAGCACTGGCCGTTATGAACAGGAATTCGAGACCCATTTTAGGTGCATGGTTTTCAATGTAATTGTTGACACAGTAATTCAGGAGTTGTCTGACAGATTTTGCAATCTTCACCTTGTGTCTGAAAAGTTTAAGTTCATCTTTAAAATGGAACACATGACAAAAACTGAGTTGGAGGAATCAGTGACAAGATATGCCCTGGCTACCAATGATGTTACAAGGGATATCATTCAGGAAATTTACCCAGCAAGCCGTCTACTAAGGGGTCATGAAAAGCCTCCGGATAAATTAAATTTCCTCCTACAGGAGAACCTTGATTTGGTTTTTCCAAATCTAACAGTAGCCCTGAGTGTTTTCCTTACAATGCCTATGACAGTTGCCTCTGCGGAGAGATCGTTCAGCAAGCTAAAGCTGATAAAGACATACCTTCGTTCCAACGTGAGCAATGACCGCTTAACCCAATTAGCAGTAATTTCAATTGAAAACAGTGTGGCACAAACTATTTAATTTGATGCAATACTAGATAAATGGGCAAGTGCAAAGGCATGCCATGTTACAATTTAGTAGCAACTAAAGAGCGCTCTAGAATCTTTGGTAGCAACATTGTTACATAAGCTACATTATTGTTAACAGAGAGGGTTCTAAAGGATCTTTGTTTGTAGGCTTACTTTTGCATTTTAAGGCATTATGTTGCATTGGTTATAATGATAATGTTAATGTTTGTCTATTTGTAACTGTTTAGTATTTGTTAACATTGTTAATAATATATATATGTATATATATATATATATATATATATA